>VWZX01009872.1:278362-429017 GCA_013399015.1 Galbula dea | reverse complement strand
AAAGGAAAAGCATGAGCTTTGTTTTCACCCACCCTGTATATTCATCATGCACTGCCAAACTTTCTCATCAACATATTTTGAAATTGTTTAGTTTGCATGATACTTAGACATGAGTTTTCTCTCTTTTACTTGGTGTTGGACATCCATCGCTCTTCACTTCACTGAAGGTTCACTACTTATAATCTGCTATTCCTTCCCCCTATCCCACCTCTGCCAGTGCATCTGTGCGCTGTCAGTTGATAGGTCACATTATATGTGAAAAGGCTGTTAGTTATTTAAGAGCCATACAGGGAAGTACATGTTAAAGTGAGACTACTTGAAGTATTCATCTGAGAAAAATTAATTCTTTAAAGTATCAGCCTGCTTCTAGAACATCAGTTGCTATTTCCCTGCCACATCCAATTCAAGCTTTGCAACTGTTAGGGTATTTCCCGTTTTAACTCCACCGTGGAGTCATGATTAGAAGTCAATTTGGTTTTAAGATGGTTGAGGTGATAATATTTGACAAAGCTGACAGTTTAAATTTGTTTCCTTTTCTGTAGTCACGAGATGCGAGATACAGGTTACTATGTAACTGGTTTGAGTTATCCCTGTTATTAGCACCTCTCGAAACACTGTTTGTGCAGCTGCGGCAGATGGTCAGGATGGGAGCTGAATGAGAGGGATCAGAATTGAAGGCATCATAGTGGGCACAGAGCGTGCTTGTGCACGGATAAGATACCAGAGTATAAATATAACTTCAACCTAGTGTTAGAATAGCTTCTGCTGTTTTTTTTTTTTTTCCAGTATATATGCATATTATCTAAAGAACATGAAATAATAACCTGACATAAGGGTATTTTAAGGACCTAGATACACTGCCAAAACATTTGCACATTACTACTTAGTATATTCATGTTTCTTCCAGTAATTCTGTGAGATAAGGTATTATTCTTACCTCACAGCCAGTGGGAAAAAGCGAGGAAAGTTACTTGTCTTACATTTTGCTATGAATTACTGGTGTAATTTGATGGAGCTTGCAGTGTTAAGTTCAGTCAAGTAAAAAAACATCAGTGCTGTAAAAGCCAATGGGAGATATTAATCTCTTGTTGTAATTGGTGTTTCAGTGACTGATGGTATCTAGAACCATCCTGATTTTGGCTCACTTGTTGAAATCTACCCAAGGTTTTAGGAAGTCCAGGGAGACACCACTCAGTTGGCAGTGGCAATGCAGTTCAGACAAGACGAGTGGGAGGTCTTTCTGTTGGCCTGGAGTGTGAACTGTGCCATATGTCACAGGAACACCAGCCATGACTCTGAAATTGACTTCTTTTTGATAGCAGTTAATAAAAATGAATAACTAGAGAATATTTGAGTTTCTGGCCCTACCAGGAGAATGCTTTTCTCTGTGAGGTCTGAGGCATGTTGACAAGGTTAATGTTATGAAGCCTGTATTTCTCTTTCAGAAATTTAATTCATGAGATTTCAGGAGATGCATGAAAGCCTCAATGGTCTCTCCCTGTTTTGTCTTTCTTTTTGTCTTCATCCTTCAGAACAGAATAGACCTGTATTGGTGTGCTCCTAACGGGCTTAGACTTTAATCTGTTCAGAAGTCAAGCAGGCTAAGGGAAGGACTTGCTTTCTCCTTAACTACTAGCTGGATATTTGCCAACCAATAATTGTGTGAGATATCACTTGTGTTTGTAGAGTTGATTAATATAGAAGTATTTTTTCAGTCAGCAGCTGATAGGATTAATGATACTGCATCCTAACACACACCTCTCTTTTTAAGGCTACACGGTTTAGAGGAACTAAAAGTAGAGTTCATAGCCATGTTCGTATTAAAAGTGGTTCTTGCAGAGTTCCTTAAAGTTAAATTGTACTCATAGGCACCGTACGTGACCCTCTTGATACACAGAGTATGAAACCCTTACTTAGAAGCACTGCACAAAGCAGGTGTTAGCTTTCCACGTTTAAGTGTGAGAATGTGTGGTGGCTAATGAATTTTCTTCCAAAATATTGCTGAAGTTGGCTGGAGTTAATGATGCTAGTAGGACCAGTGTATTAGTCCTAGCTAGTTAGGATGCATGATTAGCAACCCTGCAATCAAAGTAAAAATCAGACACTTTCTGGTTTTGAAGCTGCAAATTGTGTAGAAATTGAGGAAGGAGAAACAGTGCTGTATGTCTAAATGTGACCATAGGAGAAAAGAGTATTGTAGCAACAACTGTGGAAGTTCAAGTATAACGTAGCTGTGCTCATTTTACTTTTTTGTTTCTTTTTCATACCTGCAATTCAACATTTCACTCATTTGTTCGGCTGTAAGATCCCTCATTTGCTTAGGGCTCAGTTCTAGTGGATACTATAGTGAAGTCCTTACTGGACTATGCATGGAATGAACTGATTTTATTTCAGCAGCTCTTTCAGGCTGATATAAAATGGGAAAATAACACCGTTATCCCATCTGCCTAAACCTGGTTAACTTGGTTAAACAGAAGTGAGAACTGAGTTGCTTGCTCAATTTTGGGTCTGTTTGTTGGTATTGCAAAGAGAATGGTGTAGGAAATGATCTTCCATCCCAAATATTCTTTGCTCTGTGGAGGAGGGCAGGCACATGTTTGCTTCTGTTTTGTTTGTTATTTTTACAGTAGAGGGGGATAAGCTTCCAACCTTTCCTAGTTAATACATTGTATTTTTCCAAGATCAGAAAATAAAAATGGTAAGCTATCTTTTTGCCTTTTACCACTAAAACTTTGGTAAGGTAAGGAAGTAATTCTTGGATTTTATGATGGATTTGTGGACCTTTGTTTTAGAGGGAAAGTGTACTCAAAGATGACGGTATTCTGTGATAAAATAGTTTGAGAGAAGGCTAATAAATGTATGAAAGCTGTTGCTGCTTTCCAGTCTTAGTTGGTCTTTGGTGGCTTGGTTTTGTAAGCTCCGATATCTGTGTATTAAGGTGTTCATTACAGTTCTCTAACTTTGTGAGAAAGGAGTTTTTAATCCTTTGCTTTTGTCTTGTTTCAGAACCGAGAGCTCCAGATAATGAGAAAGTTGGATCATTGTAACATTGTCCGATTGCGTTATTTCTTCTACTCTAGTGGAGAGAAGGTAAGAATGAAAAACAAGGCAATGCCTCCTGGTAACCGTTAAGGATATAACTGAACTGTTTGAATTTCTAGACACAGGAGTGTGAAGATAGTAGACATGATAACATTGAGAAAATGCTAGTGGTGCCTAACAGATCATGTTGGAGCAGATCTTTTTCAGTATGTCAGTGTGTGGTCCACGAGCAGTAATGTTACCAGTATAGCACAATAGCAGCACAACCAATACATATATGCACTGCCTCTTCTTCCAAATTAGTGGAGCACAGCCAGGCTTCGTTTGCACATTCTAGCACTACCTTTGCATTCATGCAGATATATTTTCTGGTTTCAACATTAAGCGCTCTAGACTTGATGCACATAGGTGGCTTTTCCCAGATCCAGTGCCTGTATGCTTCTGTCCAGCTTCATTGTGTGTCTGTTCAATGTACGGATAGTGTTTCAAAGCTCAAAGGAGAGAAGAGTGCTTGATCACGTGATTCTAGCATTTGTCAGAATGGTTATGGTTCAGAAGAAGGTGCAAGTAGCTGTATTTAATAAATCTCAAGAAGTAGACCCTGCCATTTATGTTTTATTTCAGTCTAGGTATAAAAGTTCCTTTTATTTTTTTATTTTTTCTTAAAGAAGGGTTACAAGGTTTTGTTTTAATGTGCAGTTGAAACAGCTTCCTTGTATCAGCTTCTTTGTATATATCAGCATGTTATGAATCATAGGAGAATTCGCAATGAAATGGACCTCAAGATGACATCTGGTCCAGCCTCATGTTTAAAGCAGGGTCATCCATGAAGTCAAGAAAAAAAAGTCTGTCTGGCCCATGTGGGAGTTATTGTAAGCTGTGAGGTAGGGAAATGGACTAGATGACCTTCTGAACTTCCTGTGATCTTTTTATATATAGTTGTTATATGATAAATATTTATAATATATATAAATTGTTAGTAATTATTTAAAGCAGATTACTCCCTTGGCTGTCTTCCTGTGTTGGTACATGTGTCCTCAATGCTGTAAAAGACTATACGAAAGCTGATAGGTAGTGGAAGGTTATTGACTGTTGTTGCCACAAAGTGGATCAACAGAATGGGAGAGGCAACCCACCCACTTCTTGGTCTTTGGAGCTAGAGAAGGGTAAGTTGGTGGTGTCAGGTCACTGCTGTCTCATGCAGTGCAGAAGTATAATTGGAAGAGCTCTGTTGTTACCTCTCTGAGAGGTTTTTGGAGGGGATCTGTGCCTATGGAAAGCTTCCAAAACCACCATGCAGGAACTAAGGAGAAGTGTGATTCTGACTTTTTTTTTTCTTACATTTTTGGATCAGCCCTTCCCCTTCCTTCTGTCCACTTGCCTGGTGACAGCAAGCCTTTCAGTGTACGTGGCCGTTGCTGTTATGTTGGCAATGCCGTGTAGTTTTTTAAACTATACAGTACTCATTTAGCATAGAACAAGAAATTCCTTGAGTTGCATGAGTACAAGAAGGGAAATACTGCGAAGGAGAACTTAGTTTTGAGTTTCTTGATGGTGTTTTTTAACCAGCTTGTGACTTGGCTAGAGCAAAGCAGAATTTCATGAGACAAGTAGAACACAACTGCCTTAGCTAGTGGCTTTCAGAAATACCCTGCTAACAGTGGAAGTGTTAAAAGTTCTCAGAACACTGTTGCAGGAGCATTTGTGTAACAGTAACTTGAGTAAAACTCTTTCAAAAAATCTTTAACTTGATGTTGAGCTTGAGACTGGATTTTCCACTTTGATGTTTCAACTCCACATGGCTGACTGTTCGCGGCACTAGTTCTGTTTTGGTCCCTGTCCGTGAGCAGTGAACCTCAATGCTTCAGTGAGAAGTTACAGTTCCCATTACTTTTTGCTCTTCTCTCTTCATGGCTCTGCTCTTGTGCATTTGAGATTTCCCCTGCTACCCTGTTGCAAAATGGGACAAATGTGAACCAGTTCCAAGGACAAAGTTGCACCCAGCAGAACCTCAGCAGCTTGTAGGTTGCAGTTCAGGTTGCACGGTCTCTTTGTAGTTCAATTTCCATGTAGGTGGCAGGATGTGAAAGATAACTGTATGCGAGTTTGTTAGCGGCTGTTTGGAAAAAGCTCTAGAGAACAGCAAGTTGTTGTTCTGAAGCTCATGTGAAGGAAGAATATAGTTTGGTATGGTTTTGTCAATAACAATAATGTTTTCCTTCATATTGCCCTCATAGTCAAGCTGGGCTCTTTGGAGAGTGGAGGGTAGGTCTCGTATGGTAAGCAGAAAGGACATACAGGAAGCAGTTGCAGATATAGATGCTAGGTACCCAGAGCTTTATGTAAAGTGATTCTCAAAGCCAAGTTCAGTGGGAAGAGTAGTGTAAAAATCCCAAGAACATACAGCAGAAAATGTGGTGGCATAGTGATTAGTGGGGCTTGCAATTGTCTGTCTTACCATGAAGAACTTAATAGTCCACTGTGGCGTATTAGGCATGGACCCCATTTGCTGATGGCAAATCAATCAGCCATTAATCTGTGTTTGTGCTAATTAACCCAAGTCTACCAGTGATGGGAATATTTCAGAGATAACTGTTACACTGCTGATCCTTCTAGTGAAATAGTTCACCAGTGAACTTAATTTTGATACCTATATATCAGGCATTCTCTTGCATAAAGATTTTCATGCCTCTGTGATCACTCCACTTGTTTGTTCCACCTAGAGCATTCCTTGAACTTCTCCCTTCTTCCTTGGTGCTTGACACCAGTGTCTCTTAAGCCCAGACACTTTGTGTTTTGGGCAGTATCTGAGAAGTTTAAAATGTCTTGATTTAGAAGTACTCAAAGAATTTCTCCAAATCCAGTCAGACTGGCACTCTTGGAAAGCTGTGTGCCTGGTAGCCACTTTAGTTCATTTTAATTGCTAGGTATTTTCAGGCACTGGGAAACTTCAAAATTGTTTCAATTTCTGCAAAACAGGAGGTTTAATTCTTGATTAGAAAACTGAAAACAACAGAAAATAGCATCAAATAGAAAATTTTAAATAACACTTGCTAATAAGACTGTTCCTTACCTGCATCTAAGTTGTAGCTAGTTTGTAGAGATTTGGAGCTGTTTGTTAACTTTTCCTAGGGGCCATCCATGGAACTGGTGGGAGTGTTTGAGCCTCCCCATCTTTCCTTCTGATGAACTCTTGCTTTTGTCTCCTATTTGCTTAAACTTCCTTCCTACAGTTTCTGAAAACAATCCAGCCTTAGCAGCATGGAAAACTTGTGTCAAACATGTTTTTGATTTCTTCTGCCTTGTTTTCTGAGGCTGGGTGACTCTCTGTCTGAGCATCGTTGAATTTGTATTGCCTTTATATAGGTATGCTCTAGATGGTGGGATTGTATATATGCACATACATGAACATCTACCTTTATGTGTGTGTATACATACATAAGTTCTGAGTACTCTCTACTTATTAATCATGTTTGACTAATAATTGCTAGTTTAAGAGAGCTCAAAGAGAGCAAGTAATATATATAAAGATGACAGATGACAGGCTTGTCATTCAGGTTGCTTCTGTAAACTATTTCCTCCTTGGTTCTTTCTTTTTGTAAGTTAGTCAGACCTGCTGAATAACCCAGTTCTTTTGAAAGACTCTTCCTTAATGAATTTGCCAGAGTAGATTCGTGTGTGTGTGTGTCCCCCCCGAGGCTGTATGAGAGATGTGATAGCAAGGCACTGATTTTTGTAGCTGCAACATGCTTTTCAGTAGTACAAACCGTGTAATTATAACTGGTGGAATGAACCGGAGGGGAAGGAAGAAGAACCAAATAGTGGGCTGACTTGTATATCGAAGATTTTCTTGGGGGAAGTAGTCACAAGTCTTTCCCATGCTGTATTTCTGTGATTTGTGGTTTTCTAGGTAATCCTTGGAGAATAAGGGTGGGATTATAGGGCTGCCCGGTTCTGCTGTGTTGGACAGTTTTGGTATTCTGCGTAGGATAAGGTCTTGAACAAGATGCCTGGTTTGCTTGTCAGCTTACCTTTGGGAGATCAGACTGTATTAGGAAGGCATTTATTTATGGTTTGATTTTTTTGCTGCTCTTCCTTAATTTCAGGGACTTTCTTGCATTTAGCATGATATATAAATATAAATGTTGACTTACTGAAGCATGGAGAGATGGTCTTACTACTAGTCCTTTTTAGCCTCATTCTGCTGAGACACTTTTGAGCCATGCTCCAAGGGAGGGCAAACATGGACATACTGAATAATCCCTCTTGCTCCTTCACTGACGGTATTCCTTGATGGTTTATAGCATGACCTAACTTCTTAAATCTGAGTAAAATTATTCAGTTGTGTAAAACCTGAAATGAGTTCCTAATCCCCATTTCCCCCCACCTCTGTTTCTGGTTTAGATCAATCTTTATGGTATTTCATAACTCTGAAGTTTTCCTATGTGAATGCTTTTGCGTGTTTAATAGTCTTAACCATATCTATGCCCAAAAGAGGAAGATAAGTCACTGGACAGATTCATTCCTGCATCAAATAATCTAAAAGTAAAGTAAATGCAGTTTTTGTTGAGTAATTGCATCTCTGGTTATGTAACTTCCCCCACCCGTCTCTTTAAGGTGGCTTGGTATTCAGAGGTGTTAAAGAAAGCGTATATGTGGAAGCATGCAGAGGTCACAAATAGGCAGTATGCTTACTTTTTTGTGGTTGTTCCTTTTCTTTTTTTTTTTTTTTTTTTTTTTGGAGGCCAACCTGGCCCTTTTGCATGCTGTAATTGATTTCTAGTCTTATTTAGCCTTAGCTGTAATGGCATGCAGCCAAGAGTCCATGCAGGCTCCAGATGGAAATTTACTCTAATAGACTGAGGTTTAAAATAAATGTGCAGGAGATACATGCTGAGCTGCATCTGTAAGCTGCTGTGCACTCTCATGTGTGCGTTGACAGCAGCATATTGAACTATAATGAAAAAATTTGGAAGAGGAGAGCTCATTTACAAGTTTGGGCTTTGCTGAAGTTGGTGCTTCTCCAGATTCGTATCTCTGTTAGGAAGAAATTTATACTCCACTTTCAAAGAGGCATGAACATCACCTTACTTTTCTGTGGGACTGTTCAGTTGGGTGCTCATGCAAGGACCATCCATTCCATTCCCTGTTAAAAATGGAGTACTTGTAGTTGAACTATTTGACTTCTTAATTGAACTTTTAAAAAAAAAACAGTCTTGCACAAGAAGTTCCATTAACAGGTCCTTGAGTCTTGTTTCAAATTGACAGAGCCTGTGTGAATGTTTTGCACCAGCCTTGTAGTGTGCTGAAGGGCTATTACTAGAGATGAATTCAGTCACTACAATCCATTTAATCCTTGGCAGATCTGCTGTGCTGTCAACAAAGGAGCAATTAATGCCAATTATGAGGAGTTTTGTGATGTTGGTATCTCTGTAGTCCTTGCCTGAGGCCTGCCAAACTCATTTCAAAAAGGGCACCAGTCATCAGATAATAATTATCAGTTACTGCTGTTAGGGCTTGCAACATGCTGGGAGTTTCCTTAGTTGTAGTTATAAGCAGTCTCTAGTTTTGAGTGGGTTGTGTTAATAGAAATAGCAGTTTTGTCTGCCTGTGGTAGGGCTTTGCAAGAGCAGAGTAGGCAGCAGTGTCTAGATCCTCAACGTGCTAGGTATTTGCAGTGGATGTGGGAAGCTCCTTGATTCCTCTTGAGACCAGTGAACAGTCCAGGATGTCTAGTTCTCGTTAGTTACTCTTCTGTTCTCAAGCCATTCTTCTACCAGCTCTAGCCACTGCTCTCATGTCCCTGTGTTGGGTGTCTGTTAGGAAAGCAACTTACATTGTTTGTCCTGAGGCAGGGGTACAGTATGAGCCATTATTGTGTATTATCTTGCCTAGTTTGCTGTAATGGACATATTCAGAAATTTCTACTCAGTCTGGAAGGTATTGTACAAGCCAGAAAATTAGTGACTCTTTGAAGAGTCTGCTTTTCATTTTCGTGGTAAGATATGCAGGATGGCCCTGTAATCCCAACACGAGCTGTTCATTTTCATCTTCCAACAGTTATTGCCAGTTTATGGTGCAGTCCTTGCTTGGGAGTTGTAGTTTGAATATTCACAGATCAGCTGCATCAAAGATGGCAAATCAGTCCCACCTCTGAGATGCTGGGTGGCTGTTTCCAACTTCACAGAAATATTCCTCCTTAGAAGTACAGCTAAAAGCTTAAGGACTTTACAGGGCATAAAATAAACTAGAATCTGCAGGGATTCCCAAATTCTCTTTGTGAGTGATGTTTCTCTTGACTATGGTCTGTTTAGAAATCTATGACAGGAAATGTTGTCCCTTTTTTGTTTTTTTTTTTCCTTTTTAATTGGGTGACTTGACTTCTGCCCTTTTGCTGCCATCACAGCTGACCCAGTTGACATTCCTACCTACATTGGACTGTGTTGTCTTGAAGAGTCTTGAGAATTACAGAATAATTTGATAAGCTTTGACAAATAGGCAAAGGAACAGAAATCTTGGAATAGATCTCAGTTCTCAAAGTCAGTCAATGAACAGTGAGGAAATAGGAAAGGACATCTTTTGTCCAACTTTTGCAGTATTAATAGAAAGTATTGGTGTCTTTCCAAACACTGAAGTCAAGTCTTCAGCTGCTTATACCCTCCAGAGTTATCTGTGAAACTACAGCTATACCACCTCTAGGCTTACTGTTCCTTTACTTTGATGGCAGCCCTGTACAGCTAGGATTTGAAATAGATGTGGTTCTAAACTGCAAGTAAAAACAGGCACGTGTGGCCACTGGATGTCACCATTCCTCATACAAATGAGGTCAGTTACAGCATTTTTTGTATTTTCAAATTTTTCCAGTGTGTCATGGCTATTCAGTGGTTAGAGTAGGAAGGCTGCAAATTCTCACTTTGTCTTTGAAAGTGGGTCCAAAGCCTTTAAATCTTTTAATGCACTATGTCAGCCTTCAAGATAAGAAGGGTGAGTCTCTCGTGGTACTTGATAAGGGTGTATGAGGTGCATGCTGGTTGTAGCTTTAAGAAAAAGTAAAATAACTTCTTTTTAATCTAGTGCAAAAACTGTCTAGACTTTGAACTTTGTATGTTGCCTAAATCTAGAAGGCTAAGCCAGGATGAAGGGTGTATCTTGCCTTGTGCTGACTCTCTGGTGTTTAAATAATGCACTCTGAAAGGTGTAATCCATGTGACGTGCTGAAGTCCATTTTCTTGCTTTCCAACTCCAAGTAAAATCCTTCAGCGCTTTTTGACAGAACCCTTGTGTAGTTGCCATCCTGTCTGTAACAACTCCATGTGCAGCACGTGCCTCTGAAACATCACTGGTGAGGTGCTGTCATATGGTAAAGAAAAAATGATCCCCTTGAGTAAACTGACTGACCTAGTGTAGCCACAGTACTGATGCCTTGGGATCATTTCAGTAAGAACTGCATTCTAGAGGCATGTTCATTAATTTTAGGTTTATTGCTTACCTGTGTGCATTTATCTTGAGTAGGCAGGTAAAGTGAATTTCTTTGGAGTGTAGTTCCACATTTATTTTTCCAAATGCAAAGTTAAAGAAGCTCCTGTATTGTTCATATCCTTTCAGTTGTGCTTATACAGCTGATCATATGCAGTCCAAGTGAAAACGAGCTCAATTAAATGATCTGATACCACTACACTGTTAACTGATCTACCAGGAAATGAAAACTGAAATGTTCATCACTCTTTTTCAAATGCTGACCAGTAAATTTAGTCACTCAAGAAGAAAGAGCACCCAGAACAGTTTCTTAACTTTTTTGTCCTATAACTTGACACTTAAAGAAATAACTCTCAGATTCCAGGTAGGAATGATAATTCAGGAGAATTTCTAACATCTTACTAGGTTCTGACATATTCTTCAGAATACATTCTGTGATATCTTTTTCTTTTATTCTTTTCCTTTTGCCCTCAGTTTGACATTTGGAATGTATAACATCCTCAGCTTCTATTACTGCGTTGGTGGGAATAGGGGAAATAGTTGGACTGTGACTGACTGATGCTGGTGGCAGTTTTATATATATACATTGTAAATGTAGTCTGTCTCACATATGAAAAAAAAATTAATCAAAGTTGGTAGAAACCACTCAGGATTAATTTCAGGTTTGTTGAGGCCGGGGAGGATCATAGAATATTTGCAAGGATCAGTCCAGAAGAGTGAATCTGTGAATTCAGTAGCTGTTGCTTTATATTAGCCACATTTAAGCTCAACTGGATGGTGCTTAAAAAAGATTACTTGTGTGGACTGAAGGATAGAAGAGTTTTAGTTATAAGTGGAGAGTGAGACCTAACAAGCAGCCTTTCTTGTGTCAGTAGGGTAATGTTTTCAGTTTTGCTCAGTCTTCAGCCACATAATGTGTGATGCTTATGTGCTGGAGTAGTTATACTTGCAGCCTGGTTTATCTCCAATTTCTGATACAAAGAAAAAAATTAAATTGCTATCATATTTTGGCTCTTGTGTCGTAGTCTTTTTTATGCCTCTTATTACGGCACAGTCTGTATTAGTATTTACATGAAATGTTTGCAACCAAAGTGAAGTGGTGCCTGTGTTATTGATTCCTGAGAGGTGCATAGGAGATTCGATGACAAGGCAGTGGCTATTTTGCTGTGGCTCCTTTTAGAGAAGTGTTTGTCAACTAAGGATTTATCAGCCAAGTGACAAAAAGCAGCTTCTAATGTTGTGCATGAGCTGCATCGCTAAATACAAAATCCTAGTGAAATACATTGATCCTGTATTTCAGCATTTGGCTTCCTGTCCTCCCTGTTTATTTTAAGAGAGTACATGGGTCATAACTTTAGCAGCAAGCATAGGAGGATATAGATGCACATAAACATCTGACCTGCAGAGAAGAGCTAATAATAATCTATTCAATCCCAAGTCTGTAAGGACAAGTGAGCTATTTAATGATATCTTGTGTTTGCTTCTTGTTGTGTCATTTATATGATGCAGTCTGCTTTGGCCATTTCTGCTCTCTGTAGAGGTATTTCAGAGGTGCTACTCGTGGTTAGATTACCTTGATTTGCTCCCAACCCAGCACTTTGGAAACAGCAGTGCGGAAACAAGTGACGTGTGGAATATGTGACAGGGTTTGAAAAAGGCCTCATGTAATGGAGAGATAAGCCTTGATCCTCAAGCAGTTGCCCTCATTTGGCAAACTCTTTGAGCTGACTCTGTTTTGTGCTGCAGTACATCTGGGTCACTGGAAAAATATGTGTTTAGGTGGAATGCATGAGGTAGGCAAACCAGGTTACATCATTCTCAGAGTGTGTCATGCCATGACTGCTTTCTAGCTCGTCCTGAATCTTGTTGAGGGGAATCCAGGTAACTTGGATGTTATTTTTATCTAGTTCATGCTCACAGAGAAGGAGGGCTCATGAAAACCAAATTGTGTTTGTTAGGTTTGTGCCAGGTGACATCAGGAGGAGGTGGATCAGAACACTTCGAAACCTTTTTAATTCACAAAAGTAGCCACTTTTGAAGTGTCAGTTGCTTGTGGTACAAGTTGAATACGCAACTACTTATAAAGCAAACACCATAAGCCTTGCCTTTATAGTTGTGCATATTCAAGTTCTAGGTACATCAAATGGTACCTCAGAACTTGTTTGTTGGCTAGGGAAAAGGTGTGCATGTGCCTTTGTGTTCTAGGTATGTGTGGTATGTGTTTACACAGAAGCAATATCACACAAACCCCATGTTGTTTGTCAAGTACTGTGCATAGCGTCAAAACTCATAGGCAGTAGTGAGTGTAAAACCTGCATCTCTGTGATTCAGGTGCCTTGAGATTTTTTTTTGTGCTTGTGTCATGTCATGCCATTGAATTATTCTCATTTCCAACAGAACATAAAAATAAAAATGGAGGGGGGAGAGAAGTGAAGCAAAGGTTATATGAACCAACTAGAGTTCTGTAATTCTCAAAAGTCACTGTTGTGAAGTAGCATACACAGGGTTTAATGGTAATTTATATTACTGGTTTTTAATGTCTCCTTTTGCTTGTTCTGTGAAAGGATAATGAAACCACTAGAATTCCTTTTCTACTTTTTTTTTTTTCCATCTCTCTAATCTCTCATGTAAATCTTTTTGATACATGGAACATGAATCCTTGAATGAAAGTAATGGACCTCAGTAACAGAGTACTCTGTGTAGTGACTTGTTACCAGTAAGACTTTCCCATCCTCCCAGAGGCAAGCATTCAACATATTCATCAGGTTGTATCTCCATATTCACGAGAGTGCCTTCTCTCTTAGTGTACTTACCAGGCATAAAATAACTTTGATTTTTCTGGACATTTTTATTTTCTGTATTATATAGTTAATACCATGAAAGCTCTGACCTAAGAAGAGTTGGTAGTGGATTTTTATTGGCTTAAAGTGAGATTCAGGGAACAAACTTCTCTTGTTGCAGCAGAGAAAGTGCTAAAATACAAGTATGTCATTTTCTTGCACACTTTCACAGATCTGTGGAGTTCTAGAGCTGTCTGGTATTTCCTGTGCATTGCTAGGAGTTGTCCTTCATCCATTTCAAAAAGTTTGTTCACCAGCCTGGTCTCCAGATTCCTTCATGTTGTTACTCAGGTCCTGGGATGGCCCTGGGAGAGGCACTTATGTAGGCAGGATTTTGGGGGCTGCTGCTCCCTTGTCTGTGTTGTAGAAGGACTGTAAGAGCAGATGCGAGTTGGTGTGCCATTGGTATTTGGTTAGTTCTGGTGCTATTACCACTGTCATGTAAGAAAAGACTGAAAAAGAACATCTTTTTTTAGGAAAGAGTGATGTAGGCAGGGCCTTCATTACTCTCCTGAAAGTACAGGTGTTTATTGTCAAATAATGGTGAACAGATTTTGAGTCTTTAACAACACAGAAAAGGAATGTGTTGAAGGTGTGTGTGTGTGTCTCTGTGTTGCCATGTACCATTTCTTTACTCGTTGGAGACTGCTGCTGCTTGCTGGAGACAAGGCAGAAACAAGTAAGGAAAACAGAGCACTGTGAGAGAGTACCACACCACACTCCATGCTTGAAGTGGTGTGTTAAGCTACAGTAACATTATTAAACTGCTATAGCTAAATGATGTCTGTTTTCAGGTGGTAAGATATATAGCCAGTGAACCTGCTAATAAGGGACTCTGGTTGAAGACCAGGGAGTTCTGTAGTGTTTCCATTCATGTAGAGTGTCTGTGTATTGTCTTTCTCTATAAAAGATCTAGCTATTAAGACGGCAGGTGCAGGAGAGGTTACTTCTGGTTAGTTCACTTAAATTTCAAAAATAATTTTTCAGGTGTAGCAACCTGTATTAACTGTATCAAGTTAATTATACCCACCCCCCAACATGAAATGTATTCACAGTCCTGATAGCATTTGCACAGAAGACTGCATTAAAATATCAGAAGTCTTTTTAAGACCTGTTTTACTGCTGAAAATCCTCAGTTTCACAGTTAGGCACTATGTGATTATAGTACTTTGTCATTTAAGTCCTCTTTGTTCCCTCTGTCCTTTGGTAATGCGTTCTATTACGAAGTACCTTATTATAAAGCTACTCTTGTTGTTTCCGTTATGTTCACATGGATCTCTAAGCTGATCCTAGATATTAAAAGTAATACTTGAGTCTTTGGTTTTGGCTTGTTATGTTTTTCTATGAATAATTTTATATGTTTAAGTTGGAAATAACTGGGACATTATATATATTTATATAGGTAAACAGCATGGTTACAAATGTTAACATTGGCTTTCTGTCTACAAATATTTGGTATTACTAATTTTTTAATAGGAGTTCAGTAAGATCAAAGTAAAAATTTCTAAAAGATGCAGGGTTTTTAAACTTTTTTTGATGTGTAGTTGTTGGGGTGTGAGTTCAGGACTTTTAAATTTACACTTCTTGAGTTTTGGCAGTTAAAGGACTAATGAGTTAATAGACTGCTCTAAGTAATGATGCAAAAGTCACCTTGAAATGTCTCCTAATGAAAATACTGACTGGGCATAATTGTAGCCTTGTCCTCAGTTATAATCAGAAAATGCATTATGCAGGAGACCATATTAATTAACATGATCTTAAACATAAGTTTGACTTAAGTATTAGCATACTAGTGCAAAGTCTAAAAGAAAAGTATTTTGGTGGCAGTTCACACTCCAAGTAAAGACGTACTTAAAATGTCCACAGCTTTCTTATTCTATTGGCTTCTCTGGATGTTGTAATTGTACTTCATGCTTCAAATCTATTGCTGATTTTTTTTTTTCTTCTTTTCTCTTCCAGAAAGATGAGGTGTACCTCAACTTGGTGCTGGACTATGTTCCTGAAACAGTATACAGAGTTGCCAGACATTATAGTCGGGCCAAACAGACACTCCCTATGATTTATGTCAAGGTAGGTAACTGATGGGTGTGGTTAGATGAAGAAGGATATTACAGGAATAGACTCCTTGGCTGCCTCTTTTCTGACATAATTAGTTCTCTGAAATTTTTAGGTGCATACATCTTCAGGCAAGGAAAAAAATAAAGATTATTTGTTATGGTGAAGGAAGAATAGAGGCTTAAAGCAAGCATTCCAAATTTCTCACTTTACAAAACTGTTGCAATGGGTGAGAGAGGCTGAGCGTAGGGGGAGTACTTTGTTTCTGAAGCAGCTTAGAGTCTTAACACCAGCCAGATTAACAGCTTCAATTTCCTGAGATGATGAAGACAAAATAGTACAGAGGTCCAGGAACTGAAAAAGGATGTTAGGAAGAATAATTCTCTTTTATCTGTTATCTTCCCCTTTTCCTGACGTACGTGTAAAAGTTCATGTGCTTGTGTTGTGGGCATGAAAGGTATATTTGTAGCCCACTGGCTCTTATCTTGAGCGTAATAGGGTAAGATGCTTTTATGCACATTGTAGCCTCAAAATCTCACTTAAGTTGTCTGCATCTTTTGTTGTCTTTTACAAATGGTATAAAATAAAACTTCTTTTTTTTTTTTGGTGGAACATGAGGCCCATCAGGGTCTGTCTTGTAGTTCCATTTCATATCAGTCCACATGCCAGTGAATAATCGGAGTTTCACATTGCATTAACTTGTTGGCATGGCATTCAGGTAACAGAAAAAGAAAACTAGCAGCAAATGTTCCTGATTCTTACTGATTTCTCCAGAATTCTCTTTAAAAGTGTAATGCTTACCATGGGGATGGGCTTTAAAAACTTACATTATTTTGAAAGAAGGTGAAAGTTACAAAGGTGAAAGATACAAATTATTCCAGTAGCAAAGTGCTGTGCCATAATTGTGTATATGTAAAATGTAAATGCTGTGTCTCTGCAATAGCCAGGAATGTTTTTAACAAAGCACAGAATTTTTCAACATCCAGCAGTAACAATTTCTGCAATTTCTGCTGCAAGCTGATTCTGTTTGTTCTGTTAGTAGTAACCAATAGTGTCTTGAGGTTATATGCTCCCTAAAATCTGTTAGCTTAGCTTTTGATAAATTGGCTGTATATTTTTTGTCAGTACTGTTGCCCTAATTACTCTTCATTCTGGGGACTTGGGAAAAATTGTCCTTACTTACACTTTGAGAGAAAATTCTGCTTCAACTCTTTTCATCTTGCTGGATGCTTGAGACTTCCCATTTGAGGTAGCCTGGAAGGCTGTTCTTACTGTTGTAGCAAGGCAGGCCTTTCTCATAATCCTGTATTTTAAAAGATCATGTTACCTTGATGTCATGAAAGCTTTTGCAGTTTTCCAGACATCTTGGCTACACAAAGGTCAGATCATATCTGTTTGTTCACTGATTGATAACCTAGGCAGGCAGAGAGCTGTTCTTCCCTGGCTAACAAACTGTTAAAAAACTGCAGGGATACTTTTCCAGTAATATTTTTCTTAATTTTTATTATTTTAACTTCTAACATGCTGTAAGAAATTCTTGGAAATTTTGGGTTTGTTGTGTGGAGATGAAAGGCATACTTTCTAAATCCCACATGTGTTTACTTGACTCCTCAGATTAGAGCAATCTTTTGCATTATTTTGCAATGCACTTGCACAATGCATACTTAACATGTCTAGAACAGGCAATTCAGAAAACTTGTTTGTTTGCTTTTTTCTATGCAGAGTTGTGGTTTTCACAAACAAATATGAAAACTAAAGACCTAGAGCCAA
The DNA here is from genome assembly GCA_013399015.1 of Galbula dea. Classification (NCBI taxonomy): domain Eukaryota; kingdom Metazoa; phylum Chordata; class Aves; order Piciformes; family Galbulidae; genus Galbula; species Galbula dea. Next base: position 411,834 of record VWZX01009872.1, on the reverse strand, counting down.
AATGCAAGTAATTCTCCTCCCACTCCTCCCTCCTCGCCCCCAGCAAACAACAAAAAACAAGGGAAAGTGTAAAGAACATAGATAATGGTGAAAGTGAGGCAAAAGTGATCTGATAGCAATAACTCTCAATTGCACCTGGTTTTACAGAGAGTTAAAGGTGAACTGTGAGGAATGCGCTTAGAAAAGGAAAGTGTGGAGGTGTATCTCTGGTGCAGTGTCCTGCCTGTAGCTTGATTTTAAATGGAACTTTGTAGAAGACACAATAAAGATAACAAATAGCCTCTTGGCAGCCTGTTGTCGATCTTGAAACAGGAACTTCCCATGCTTTTAGGACTGTATATGCTAAGGCCTAATTGTATCTAGCAGCCCTTTATTCTCTGTAGCCAGAAGCATGTAGCTCCAGCATCTGAACATATTTCCCTTGCCCTGTAATTTTGCTCTGTGAAGCTCTTGGCTGCGTAACATCTCCCCTTGCTGTATTCCTCCTTGCTAAGGGGTTAGCAAGACTTGAAATGGGAGCAAAGAAAACTCTCCTGCAGCCTACTTGTTGCTATGCCTTGCATAAAATTATTCTGAACAGTTGTTTTTATCTGACTTCTCGTTTTGCCAGGAGATTTGGAATTAAAACAAGTCTGTCCCCACACCAAGAGAAAATTGGTAGAATCACTCAAGTGATAGGCTGAGACACTAACATTAGTCCTCAGGCAATATTTGATATGGTGCTAATAACTTCATCAATTAAAGGGTTTTGTTTGGGGTTTTGGGGAGTGATTTGTTTGTAGGGTTTTTTGTTGTTTTTAAATAAGCTGGAATATTCATTTCTGTGAAGAGGCTGATTCATAAAGCAAACTGAAACACCTTAATTTTTGGTGTTTTTTATGACTATCATTATTTATAAATGTTGGGAAGCTGACACAATTACTTTTTTGGAGTTGTGCTCATTTTTGAAAGGACAAATTTGAACCGTGTGTGTGGGATTATGGGAAAAGAAGATATGCAAATACCTTGCCCATGTTCATAGCACTAGCACCTTCAGTAGTATCTTTAAGTGATTTTATTTTTCTTCTAATAAGAGTTTCTGCTAAATGAATTGTTTGTCCTGTTTTGAGTGGGAAAGCGTGCATGCCTTATGTGGCGTTTCTGTGTTCCAGTTGTACATGTATCAGCTGTTCCGGAGTTTAGCCTATATCCATTCCTTTGGGATCTGCCACCGGGATATAAAACCACAGAACCTCTTGCTGGACCCTGATACAGCTGTTCTAAAACTCTGTGACTTTGGAAGGTAAGCACATCTGTGGCCTGAAACCTGGTAAAAAAAGCTTTCTTCAAAGTGAACCCGGGTGCAGCTTTGGGAAGAAATCCTCTGTGTTAATCAGGTCTTCATTTGTAGTTTTGAAAGAGGAATTCTTGATGTTCTGTTTTACTCTTAAAATGAATTCTCATGAGATGGGGAGAAAAGAGCTGGAAAAGCATATGAAGAGGGACAGCATTAAAAAGCTTGTTATTTTTGCAGGTATTAGAAAAAGAAATACTTTGTCACATAGGGAAAATACTGTGTTATGGAATAATGCAGTACAACTGGGTGAAGTGTGCTTGGGGAAGAGATGATGAGTGCAGTTGCATAGGACTAGGCTAGTTTACTTGTATGTATACCAGTTCACTTAATATTTCAAGTCCCATAAAGGCTTAAGATCAGAAACTACACTTTTACCTGAAGCTCTTAGATGGTGGATGTCTGTAAACGTGTCTGATGTCACCTTTGTTTCCAGTATCCATTCAAGTGAATCACCTTTAGAGTCCAGCCCCCATCTTACAACTGACACAGAAATTCTGTGAATCCACACTGAGACAGGAGACAGGTTTCTCTCCAGGAAAGTTCAGTCTTCAGATTGTGGTATAACTTTGCAGACTGAAATAGTTACGGCATATGTGTGAGAGGTCACAGAAGCTGCTGTTGCTAAATTCTCTTGCCGGTAGTGAGTGGAAATGTCAGATGGTGGTTATTCAAGCAGTGCATCATCATTCCTGGTGGCTTGGGAATCTCCTCCTCAGCTCTGCCTCGCCAGTGTTGGAGCAAATATGAATCGCACTGATACTCAAAAGAACAGTGCGTAAAAAGGTGGCACTTCCTCCATATTAACAATGGGAAATTGATAATTGTTATTTGTATATAGAAAGCAGAAAGCTGAGGCTTTTAAAAATAGGCTAAATGGGTGGTGGGTCTTCTTCCCTGAAGGCTGAGAGGAGTGTTTGAAAGGCTGGACACTGGATTTGGCTGACTTCTCCCTCTACTGGGTTTGGTGCTACTTAGTTGAATGTCTTATTTCTGAAAGGGTGGCTTTGTCTTCCAGCTCCATTCTACGTAACCCTTGGTGTTAATTAAGAAATAACTATATTATGTTCATAGACTCCTGTGCAAAAACTAATGTGCTCTTGTGTTCCTTTATTTTCCTTCCAGAGGTAGTGGTTGTGGCAATACTGTAGGTTAGGTCCTTTATGACTGATCTCTTTACAGCCTTCATGTTAATTTTGGACCTTTAATATGTGACTACAGTGACAGGTTTTTTCCTTTGTCTCCTCATACCCCTTTTGCTTCATACCACACTCCTTTAAACAGCAAAGAGCTAGAGTATTCTGATTAAAATTTAAAATAAATAAATCCCAGTTTTGGTCAGTATCCAGAGCTTTTGAACTTTAAAAGATAACTACGTTTGACTGAACTATATTCTGTCATCTTTTTCTTTGTAAACAAACCTTTGTACCTGGCAAAAGACAACTGCTAGCTAAAAATGTGACCTTATTTGTCACTTACATTTTAGTCAATTTCCTATGGTATGTCCAGTATAAGGTAGCTGCTTGATGAATTGGACTGATTTCAGGGTAAACCATTTAGTTCATGGCTTGTGTCAGCTTACAAAAACGTGGTACTTTAGCATTAGGAATTGCAGTTGGGTGAAGAGTGTTGGTCTGTGATGCAGTATTGTAAAACTATTAGTTACTGAAAGATTATTATTTTATTTTTCAGTGCAAAACAGCTGGTTCGTGGAGAACCTAATGTCTCATACATCTGCTCTCGGTACTACAGGGCACCAGAGTTGATCTTTGGAGCCACCGATTATACCTCCAGTATAGGTATGTATGTGTAGTTGTTGGAATCTATACCAACTGCATGAGGTTTTATTCTTGCAGTTAAATGCAAAGGTTTCCAGAGGTCTCAAATATAAACCCCAGAGGCAGAATTTTCTCGTAATGGTCAGGTACCATATTTTCATGAAATATACAGATTTTGTGACTTCTGTGCCTTTTGAGATTTTAATGCCATTACTTTAGGAAAGAGGCTTTTTTTAATGTATATGGGGAAATACAATTTAAAACAAAAATTCTGGGTAATTTTGCCTTCAGTTTAAAAGTAGGTATGAGATCTCAAGTCAGAAAAGCATTTTGATGACTTAAAATTATTGTGAAGAATGACTGTAGAAATATCAAGTACTGCTTCTGATATGCTCTGATTTAGACACAAATAATTGTGTAACTTTTTTACTTGGCATTTAGTAGTTTTTAGTATGAGGAAAAAATGTGGCCTAATGATTTGCTTTAAAACTGTCTTGACAGTTGAAATGGTGTATAGTTCTTTCTGAATTGACTTACTCTGTTAACTTCCACTGTTCAGTAGTTATTAATTTTGAACACAAAGACGACTTCTTTCTAATACCTGGCACATAGCTGTGTCATGAAAATGTTAGGGAAGCCAGAGGTTTTGGCAGAGGACAGGGAACAGCTGGGTTTCCGTAGAGTCCTAAAAATGAGCAGCAAAATGAAAAACCATAAAAGGGAAGACCAATGTGTTGGCGGATTGTGGGTAACCTCTCCAGGTTTTTTAGTCAGGATATTCCCTTGGCTCCTGCTGAGCGCTAGTGAGATTTGGCTCTCAGGTTCCCCAGTATTGTGTTAAGCTTTTACCTTGCATATGGACTTGAGTCACTTAGGCAAGGTTTAGTACGTTGAAAAGGATTTGGAGATCACAACCAAGTCTTGTAGAATATGTTTATAACCAGTTAAAGTATGTTTAAAGTTGGTGTGTTCTAAGTAGTGTTAAACTCAATGGCTGGCTGACTCATATAAACTCTGCAGTTCATGAAGACCTAACTGCTCTCTTTTTTTTTTTTTTTTTTTTTTTTAATTAATTATTCTTCAGTATGTATTGGAGCAACACTTGCTTATCTCCTTGCTGCAAGAGGCAGGCGGAACCTACTTTCCCCAGAAAGTAATGGAACAATAAAGATAAAAGGGCAGAACTTACATAACGGTTGACCGCTGCCAAAAGTGGCAGCCCCAGTCCTACTCCTTGCTCCTGGGTACCCTAGCTGTCACAATTTACTGTTTAATACACCAGTTCAGCTTTAGTTGATAAGGCACTTTTGGTTAGGTTAACTTTCTGCTCCGTTTGTGAGTTGAGTCAACATTACTGTGTGGTCAAATAATAAGCAGTAGGGCTCAGGTAAAAGAAAAGTGGCATGACTGAGAGGAAAGTGCCTGATCCTGGTTGCCAACTGAAAGCTAATAGATTGTTTCAGCTGTGTTATCAGAGTGCACTGAGACAACTTGTTTCAGAGGATAACTGTGTTAGCCAAATATTTTAGATGTCACCAGAAGAGACTGCTTTATAGATAAGCCTGTGAAATGTCTCTTGCTCCAACTGTGTGATAATGTTAATGCTGCACTTTTTTGCAGACCATTTTTGTAGTTGCTCTTTCCATTTTTGAGCTCTTATCTACTGGTCTCTAAAATAGGTCTAGTAAAAACAGCATTCTAAAGTGAGGAATCCCTTTTTCACTTGCCAAAAACATAATGCATTTCAATTGTTTTTCAGACTTTCTCATGCCCTTGCCCTCCAAAAAAATCTTGACCCCCAAACCCCTTCTCTGAAACTTCCACAGAATGACTTGAAAATTAAGTTCATCTATACTCCTTCCTGTCCTTCCCTCTCTCTCCTTCGTTCACAACAGAATCTCTGGGAACTGAGAGTATTTGAGCATATGGGAGCTGAGAAGTAACGAAATGCTTTTACAAACTTTGTGGTTTTCCTGTGTTCTGCAATATGTTAGAAATTCTAGGGGTTTAGTTTTGTGATGCTGCTGTTTCCAGTGGTGGTAAATACCAGGATATTCCTTAGTTCTTACTAGATACAACAGCCCTTAGTGAGAACACTTCCTTATTTCATATAGGATTGCTCATCCAAACACGGCCAATGTTACTTGGACACCAACCAACAAGCACAGATAGGTTTCGTAAAAGAGAGGGAGAGGAAGGAACATTTAATCATTAGTTCTTTATCCATAGCTCAAAGCATAGGGAAACGTGAAATGCTTGTGCTGTAATACTGCATTTAAAACCTTTTCTTTTTTTAATGTGGACATGCTTGTGTTTTCTAGTTCTTGTTTTCTTCTGAATTGTTAGCATGAGAGCATTTTTGTGCTGTAGAGACTTTTTCTCCATATAAGAATCCACTTCTGTGTAGTAGCAAAAACTGAGCTGCCATGTAAAGTAGGGGCCTTCACTCTTCTGTTTAAATACACTAGCTTACAATGACATTGAAAATAAACTCAGTGATGAACACGAAGCCAAAAAGTGTTCCAAGTAGAACTTTTTTGTACATTATCTGCATTGGTCATATGGGTGCTGCTCCCTGCTGAGAAATCGTGAGGGGGCTGCCCACATTCCACTATCAACATTCTGGGACAAACATAAGGACTGGAGCAGGGGTGAGTGCAGATGTTTCTCTTTCCATGTGATCCTCTTGCATAAAAAGAAGCTGTGCACTTACGGTTTCTGTCCATAACATGCATTTTTTTAACTAGGCTAGGTGATGGGGCAGTGGAAGGCTTACCAGAATGTGGCAGTGCTTCTGGATGACAAGAGACTTCTGGTCTCAGCACATTTTCTCCATCACTGAGTTGGTGGGAGTTGAGAGCGTCCCAGAGGGAACATTTATAGCCACTGGCAGGGAAAGAATGATCTGCATGGTTGTTTTGCTGGCTTCTCTTGGGGTGTCCAAAAATAAGTATCATGAAGTTATTCATTCACTTTCCAAAGGAGTGCTAAGACAGAGGGAAAGATATTTCATCTCAGCAGTCTGGAGCAGAAGCTCCTCTGAAGTTGTGCATAGTTGGGCTGTCTCAAAGTTTCTTGGGGAAGAACCATGACAAGGTGTGTCCCAAGCCACTTACCACACAGCAAAAAGTATTTGCCTCTGTCTGAGATGGCAACTTCCAATGCTGAAAGTAAGCATGTGCATTAATTTACTGAACTATTCTATCAGCTGTCATTGTAGTTTCATCTCTTCATTGCAGAATAACAGAGTCCTAATTTGTAAATTGGTGAAATGATACTTCTGGAAAAAGGTTGGGGAATTTAGAATGCCTGTAGCTTATTGCAGTATGCATTTAAAGTGTTAGCAAGGAAAATCAAGGAAAATTAAATAGACTTTTAACAAGGCATTAAATCACCCAGTTTGAAAGATTTCACTGCATGAGGAACAACTACATAGGTTTCTGATGGACTTGTTGGTATGTTTGATAGATTAAACCAGTCACAAATACAGCAAGTATTCCTCAGATTCCTCATTTCCTAATGACCTATGTCTTTTCTTTTTCTCCTGTCTTCCCCTGCCATACTCTGAGCTTTTTCATGTACCCTCTTGCTGTTGCTGCTCGACCTTTTTGCTTCAGCAAGGACCTGCACATCCTTCAGCTTGTTTGCAGCTGCAGTTTGGCAGAGTAGGGGCAAACCCAGTGCATCCCCCAGGGACGGAGCCCTCCTTTCCTCAGCAGGAACACTGACCTGTGCTTTTCCCGCTGTTTTTACAACACTCATGTAATGGATTCGAGCCTTCTGCCTTTCAGACGTGTCTGAAATTGCTTGGTGGAGTGCAAAGGCATTTAGGGAGACTGAGAAAGGATAAAACAGCACAAAGGCAACTTCATGGAGCAGCCAGAGCAGAAGGTTATTTAAAACAGTTTTAAAAAGCCACAATCTAATTAAAAAAATAAAAAGCCACAACAAACACCAAAAACACACTCACCCCCAAACAAACATAAACCCCACAACCTGATGCTAGCATAGTTTCAAAATTTTAAAAGGGAAGTACTCTGACTGTTTAGTACATTTAATCTGTTTCTTCAGTACTTCTGGAAAAATCTATGCTATCTGTTGAACTGTTGTGTAATTTCCTACGAAGCAGTTTGCATGGATTGACATAAAAGTGATTCTTTGCATCATCTCTTTGTTGTATGTGTTTGTCCAACAGCAGGAGCTTTCAGAGAGAGATGCTGCTTAGCAGTCAGATGCAATTAAGTGTTCTTTATGTGATGCCTCCTTCATTTATTGTCCAAAAGAGATCTTAGCACCTTGGTGAGCATAGCAGCTTTTATTAAATATGGCTAAAAGATTAGGAAGCATAATCTGCTTGTTGAAATTCAAGGCTGAAACTTTAAATTATTTGTGGTTGCTGTTTGTACTGTAAGTAGTTAACTTCTTAGGATAAACCCTGATGTGATGCTTGTACTAAAGCATTGTGCAAAAATGCATTCATTTCACTTAGAGGTGAAGGACTGTGAAAGCTGCAGTAATGAGTAGTACTTTTTGTCTATGTTGCAGTTGAACCACCTCTTTCTTGAGAAGAGGGGGAAGTCTTTTTGTGTAGTCACTCTCTTACATTTAGAAGTGGGGCAAGGAGAAGTCTATTCTAACTTGTCAAATTATTTTGTGATCAGTCTTCAGTGCCTGAAAGTTGTTGGGGTTTTTTTGCATCAGTCTCTAGTGGATGTGACAAAGTGATAACAGACTGTTTAGAGAACTGTCAGACATTTTCCTTGTTCAGACCTTTAGCCATAGCTGTCAGTATTGTGTATATCCTGCTTCCCAATGGCATGCTTTAAATACACTAGCAGAATAGGAATCTGTTGTATAGCATGGGTCATCTCAGGTTGGAACAGCCCTTAGGGCATAAATTCCCTAAGTTTTGAGTTGTGGTGATGCTACTGTTATTTCTTGAGGGAAGAAGGAGAGGGTTGAGGAGCTTATAAAAGTAGGTGAGAGTTCAAAGAAAGATAGGCAGAGGGTGACTGGTTTTGTTCTTTTCCCTTTTGGAGCATTACAGTATTGTAGACTTTGTAAGTCTTCCTTCAGTTATTGCTGGTTTGAGGTTAGATTTTAGTGTAGGGTTTCAGATATAGACTGAGGAAATAAGTTTCTACAAAACCTTAGTCTGTTTGGGGGGTTGAGTTTTTTGGTTGGTTGGTTTTGGGTTGTTTTGTTTTGGAGAAGCAGTTGTCTGTGCATCTAGGTGCAATACTTTTACTGTGTTGAGCAGCTTAAACTTCAGTATTTGGTGTTCAGTTGAAGCAGACTCTCACAAACACCCGCTAAGCAGCATTTACTGCATTTCCTTTGTTAGATTTTTTTCATTCAAATTGTTTCTAGAGTCATATTTGGTAGTACATTTAAATATATTAAGTTGCTGTTGTAGTATTTAATCCTGTTGTTTCTGTGTAAGAACATATACCTGTAATAGATTATGAAAATGTTCTTCATGTAGAGGTAGAAATAGAGGTAGATGCTAGTAGCTATGTGTGGCTTTTGGTATATTTATGAAAATTAGATGATGGCTGCTTCTGTGGATGCTGTTGACCTGATCTATGACTTGCAGTTCTGTTGTCTAGCCAGGTTTGCAAGTGGAATTGAGATCTTGATGTGACTGAGCTAGAGAGGCTGTCTCCCAGATCCCTTAATAATATAATGCAGGATACAAGTAATACTTGCAGTACTGGTTCATCTGCTAGTGTATATATGCTTGCAATGTAGGGATAAAAAATTGAGTCTATTAAACATTCAGAAACAGTAGAAACATCAACTGTTGTGGTGAATGATACCTATGCATAGTTAATGAACAATGTCATAAATAACAACACAGGGTTTTAGGGAGTTCTTCGTTTTCAGGTGGCAGATACTCTCAGGTCTTTCCCCTACATGTGTAACTTTTAATGTCAATATATTATGACATTTAACATTATTTTCCAGTTCTCATTGTCTCATGGTTTTATTTCTAAGACTGCCTGCACACCATTGTTCTATGCCAGGTTTCTGTGTTTTTAGGAGAGGAATTTTGGGGGTTTTTAGCTGTGTTACGTATACTATTAAATGTGGCAAAGAACAAAGTAAATAGCTTAAAATTTCCTCTAAATGACCTCATATGTAACTTTTTACTGATTCCTTTCCCTGTCCTTCATTTTCCCCATTTTAGATGTGTGGTCAGCAGGCTGTGTATTGGCTGAACTGTTACTAGGACAACCAATCTTTCCAGGTGACAGTGGTGTGGATCAGTTGGTGGAAATAATCAAGGTATGGAATTTTAGGTGTTACTCTGCATTATTCCTTGGGAATCAACATGAAAACATACATTGTTATAAATGACATTATCAACACATGTATTCTGTCACCATCACCATGGTACAGGGTGTTGCATGTAAACTGTTTGAAAACATTTCTCATGCTTTTTTGAGAACTTGGTAATCTCTTGCCTCTCTTCCAGTCATGCATAATGATATATCATCTTTTAATTATATAGGGTTTTCTCACTCTTAAAGGATTACATTTTCAGCATGTTTGGAAATAATGCTTTATTTATTAACGTTTATTAATGTGTTATTTTTCATTCTTTAAGAATCTGGCTCTTTGTTGCATGCAATTAATACCTGACTTTAAAAACAGTGTTATTAAATTTCCTTATGCCAGATCTTTCACATATGTAGCCTTCCTGTCTTCCTTCTTTCTTTACGCACTCTTTTCTGCAGATGGAGAATCAGGAAATGTAGGGCAAAGGTACCTTCCAGCTAAAGAGTCTTGTTTTTCAAGTGAAAAAGTTGTAATGTTTCAGAATACATAACATATATATATATATATCACTTATGACCAAACACAACTTGATTAATTTCATTTGGTAAGGTGTGAATATTCTGTGATTCTCAAGTTAGAGGCATGGAAGAAGAATTCATAGCTTAATAAAAGATTAGCGTCTGACTTCCCAGCACCCTAGTCTCCTTCATCTCCTGCAGCGAAGGATTTTAGAGAGAGCAGTGCAAGATGTGTGCACATGCTGTTAGTGATTTCATTACCACAGGAGGACTGTATTAACAGAATTTCCTCCTTGGTTTTGCCACCTAACTGCTACCTTGATGCATGTATATTTTTGTGGCATACATGTGAAAACACCCTCAAAATTGAAATGGGTGAGTGGAAGAGTAGAACTTCCTACTTGTGTCAGTGTGATTCACTAGAAGAGCTGCTGGTGTCTTTGTTCCTGTCCTAATGGTGTATGACACTGGCCAACACCAAGTGGTCATTCTACTGCATAGAGGATGTGGGCTGGTGAGGCTCAGTGCTTCTGTGGCCTGCTGTACAGTCTCAGGGGGATGTGCTCTGGCCTTTCTAGGCTCTCACCACATCTCCAGCCTTTAACTGGGTAAACCTAGCTTCCATTACAGTGGGTTTCTGTCTGTCCCGTTGGAAATTCTTTAGTCAGCCTCTTTCCTCTGGAGGCGCTATGTCTTGCACCTACTTCTCTTATGCCTTTCATGATTTCTTATTACTGCCGTTTTACCCAGTGTATTTCAAGTTCCACATGTGAAAGTTGGGTCAGTTTATATAGGTCTACTTTTTATATATATTTTTTTATATATATATATATATATATGTGTTTGTATGGTCTAGTGCATGTGGCATCCCTGTCCATGGCAGGGGGATTGGAACTAGATGATCTTAAGGTCCCTTCCAACCTCAGCCATTCTATTATTCTATGAAAAAATAGCAGAAAACTAGAATTTCTTGTCAGAAGTAGGACCGATGATGGCACAAGTGACAATTTTTTCCTTTTGAGAAATATCTCGGAGTAATGTGCTGCTTTCTGCCACAGTGCTTTTGTGAGATGTGAAGTGGTCTCTGTGAATGCTTCAGGTGGCCATAGCTCCTCGGGTGTTCATGCAATAATCTTATAGCTTTACCCTTCAGATGTCTTCAAAAGTCATAGAATCAAATGGCTGGGGTTGGAAGGGCCTTTCAAGATCAGCTAAAAATTGTCAGAAGTGTTGAGTCTTGGGTGCAACATAGAAAAAGTTAGGCTATATAAAATTTCATGAATGAAAATAAGATACATTTAAGAAAATATTTTTACAGATGGTGGCCACCTCTTCTGTTTGGTGCCATAGAATACTACTATTTAAAACCTTCATAGTAACATAGACTTACTTTAATGCTAGCTGGTTGTAGGAGAAGCAGACCTGTGGTATCTGCCACTTGTAGAATGACAGTGAACTTTGTAAAAGGTTGAAGGTTGGAACTGGTGAGCTGCTGTTTGACTATCTTGGAGTCAGGCTTTTCAGATGCAATTCCAGTGAAGCTATATCTGAAACTTAGGGACAGGGAAAATGGAGTATTTTAAACTCCTAAAAAAGGTGATGTAAAAACAACAAAAAAAGTACATTTCTCCACACATTTGGAAATGCCTCTGGCTTTCATCCCTTAAATTTACTTGATTCCACTGCAAGAGGGGTCAACTTGGAAACTTGTCTGCACGTTCCTATCAGTTCAGGATAACTGAGTCACAGTCAATCTTGTAGTATTTTTTGAGCCAAGATAATTTTTTTCAGTTGTCCCTCACTCAGCTTTGATTATTCAGAGTTCATTTCACAATGCAACAATTGGATGCTATACCTGGGTATGAAGTTTTTGCTTTAGACTGGATAATGATTTCAAAATTCCATCGTACGAAACTAGTCCTCCCTTTTCATGCAATTCTTGATGACATCCCCTCAGTAGCTGTGTTCATGAAGATAGAATTCCTGTGTTATGTCAGTCAGCATGGCTTGTCCTTCCTGTATACTCAACATCCTCAGACTCTTGCTGAATCACTAGCATTTTTAGTTTTTGTCAGAATTTGATTCACTTTCATCAGTCTTCACGTGGTTGTTTGCAGTCTTGCAAGACCTTATCCCTCCAGTTTCTCCAGGACAATTGCGTATTTGCAGACTGCTCTGAAAATCTGTAGAAGCACAGCATCGTGTTTGTGTGAATCAAAAGACAACCCCTTCTTTTAACTTCTTTTTATATTGTTCCTGTTTCTTTAAATATGGTCTTTCCAGATATTCTCAGTCTGGCTGGGAGAGAGGAATCTTCAGCCTCTTACCCCTGACAAAATGATATTTGATACTGGGAAATACAGTCTTGGAGCTGAATTGGAAGAAGCAATTTAAGCTGAATACTTTCTTCTTGGATACTTTGACTATTACAGGAGAGAAATGATGTGCTGTGCTTTTCTGAAGTTTGCTCTTGAATGGTGACACTTCCTCCTTATTTTTAGCTTGTGCTAGCTATTTCAAATGTTAGGTTATCCCATTGCTGGGAATACCTCAAGAAGGTAACCCAATAGATTTCTTAAAATTCATGCCCCTGCTGGCTTTCAGGTGACATCTCCTTCAGAAATGTGCTCAGTTTCTGAAGCAGGCATGGTGGCAGTGGAGGTTTCATCAGTGATCATGTAAAGAAAATTATGTACAAGTAAACACTGCCTCAGAGCAGTCATGCAGTCCTGTGCCTGATGGAAGGGTGAAACCTCTCCTTCCAGCAGCCCAGGGGGTTGCAGTTGCCACTTCCCTATTTAAAATCTACTGTGCAAGTAGGATACAACTGAACACACAGCTCAAAAGAAGGAGCTCTTAGACCACAAGAGGGATTTTTTTGGGATGCAGTCAGGGCAGACTCCTTTATAAATCTTTGTGCACACAGTTTGCAGTACAGCAGTGGTGTCTGCAGGACTGCTGTGCCCCTTGTGAAAGCTTGGGGGAATTCCTGCATCCCCCAGCTAGGCAGCACCCCAAAACCATCAAGGAAAAACTGGCTGGGATACCCACAAACTAAAACATCTTCAACTACAGTTCCTGCAGACAGTGATTACACCTTATTCCCCTTGCAAAAAAGAGAATCTTGGAAGCATAATGGTTTTCTTTGTAAGATAATTATCTTCTGTTAGTACCTTCCCCTTCTTCCGTCAGAAGAATGTAGCAGCAATAATTGTCTGAGCAGCCTTGGGACACAGGGAGGACAGCATCTGCCAATCTGCCTTGTGTTGTCTTTACCAGAAATATTTTTTCCATATGCTGCAATCTTGAGTATGAGATGCATCAACTAGCTTGTGAAAACTGAAGGAAAGGGTTGTCAGAGGGTTTTTAATTTGTTGGTTACTACTGGACTGTTGATTATTCCTTCCACCAAAACTAGCATTTGAGGAGAAATAATAAAATCATCTTCGTATATTTCTCTGGATTAGGAGGGGCAAGGGGGGGGAAAAAATGTGTTAAAAGACAAGCTCAATAGTATCAGGAATCCTATCCATCTGTAACTTTTTTGTCTCTTGACAGTTTTACTGTGCCGAATGCTAAGTATAGACTGCAATTATAATATATGGCTCATGCTCAAATGTCAGGTGCTATTTTGGGCTCAGTTTTTGAAATAAAATAAATTCAGTTGGAGTAGTTAATGGGAGAGAGGAGCCATCTCTTCCAGGAGGATAAGCAGTAGGAGAGCATGTTTCATTTTATTGGATGTGGTCCTGTACTGAGGACTTGCCTGCATCTGACATCGGCTTTCTCTTTTCTCCCCTAAAGGAAGTCTCCTGGCATTTTTTTCCCCCTGATGTCCCCCCACATCACAATTTGACTGTTCCTGTGCCTCACGTAATTCATCACTTCCAGTGCTTGTAGGCAGGCAGTGTAAAAAAAAGTTGATGAGCAATTATATTCCTGTCAGCAGTGACAATGGGTTTCTTCCTATTCCTGATGTATAGCTGCTTCTGTGTTTGCGACTAGGAGAAATCTATATTTAGTTGGCTTTCATTGTGTTTGACATGAGACTGGTTTTGAAAGAAAGTATATATAAAAAGGTAAGTGTATTTTCTACCACAGACCTCTTGAAGTATTATTTCAAAGCTGACTTGTGTTTACTGCTTGAGATGCCTGCGCGGTGAATTTTTTAATAACTCTGGCACACCCCTCACCACTTTCCGAAGAGGTGCAGACATGTTTGCAGAAGCATTAATTATGCCATCTGGGAAGCCATACACACCAGACTTTCTGGAGCATGTTTCCTCGTAAACTTGCACATTTTTCCCAGGGAAGATCACTATACCACTGTAACCATGGATTTGTAGAGGTTTCTGATTTAAATAACTGCCACCTCTACTCTCTAGTTCAGTCATTACCAGCTGGAGCTTCTGAACCTTCGGCATCCATATGTTTTTAACTGATTTTTACATTTTGGCAAAGGTTAAGCAGTAAGGATGGTTGTCAGAAAGGGCCTTTATTCCACTGGAGTTCATTGAGATTCTTGCAGTTTCCTCTTCCAACAGCGTGGGTTTGGTTGTAAACAACTCAGTGCAGTTTTGCACAGTGAAACCAGGTGTGGACAGTAGCTATCTTTGGTACTGGGGTGTGACTAAAAATGTCTTTTGAAGCTGAATATCATCCATCTTCTTGTATGAAAATTTGGTTGCTAGAACATAAAATGAAGGCCTTTATGCTATTTGTAATCAAATTCAGGGCTTATTCCAGGTTCATAAATCTCCCCTTCTTGTTTGGTAAGGATGACACTTGGTGGCTATTATAAGTAACTCTTCCTTTTGTACAGTTTTGTGTGTCAGAAGCTGCTATGTAACTAAAAGGTTAGGTGATCCCTTCTTCCAACTAGCATAATCCTTCTTCACTACCTTCTTTTCTAAGCATTGATGGGACCTTAAGTGCTGTTGCTTAGATGCCTGTGCTTGAGCTTAGGAATTGCTTCCTCCCATCATCTAGAGTTATAGCTATGTTTTTAGTGAAATGTACCAAATAGACATTGCCCTTGCTTATCCAATCTGAATTCTCTCTAATGCTGTAGGCAGTCTTTATTTAAAGATATTTGCACTGTGTAGGCTCCTGTTCTGAGCAGCCTTGGCAACTGAGACAGTTTGCTGAATTTTGCCTGTATTAAAAAAAAAAAAAAGCTATTAAAGGAGTGATTTGGAGGAGGAGGGTAAAGAAGGTAAATATGCTTTTTTAAAAAACACTGTTTTTACTAGAGAGGTCTGAAAACTTAGCTTTTAGAAGTGGTGGGAGAGCAGTACAAGTTATCTATAATCTTTCAGGAAGTTAATTAAACTAATCAAGAAAATTTCCAAGGTTTAAAAATGGCTTTCATCCTGCAGTAGGATGAAAATAATACTTGCAGGTTTGAAATCCCCTCGTCTTTCAGAAGTGGAAAGCTTTAAGAGCAGCAGTCATCAAAGCTTTGGGAGCAGAACCATCGTGGCGAGGCTGGCAGCTGGGTGGCTGGAGCTCTGGGGGGAGCCAGGCAGAAAACAAGCAGGGAAAGGGCACGTTTTTTGTCAACTCTCTCTTTGAAAGTTGAGCAAAAAGTACAAAATCCTGCAAACACCTTCTTTCCTACCACCTGGGCAAACCCAGCATTTTCAGACATGCACAGAAAAATCTATCATCTATGAAGGTAACCCTTGGCTTTTAGAGTAGGTGGGATTTAAGTCCTGGATAACACTGGGAAGGTAGGATTTGTCAGTGAAACCTATTATCCAAGAAGCAACTGTCTGAACAAGTTGCAGAGTTTTCCCTCTGCTGCTGCTGTTTTATTTCAAAGATTGCTTTGTGGGTAGGTATTTTAGTTGGTCATACAGCTCATATTTTAAACTAATGAAGAGATACCAAGTTCCTTTCATAATACATGATGATAGTTTTTCTGTTGCACAAATCAATTAAATAGCAATTAACTTGCTCTTTTACCCTTTGCCTGACTCTTTAAGTTCATTTGTGTAATTTCCACTCTTACAACAGAATTAAAATGTTCATGGATACCAGAATATGTAACCTAATATTTCTTGATCAAGCAGTAAGGGAGATTGCTAACAACATGGTTTAGATCATTTGGTTCCTGGTGGTGACAGTGCAGTCTCATGAGATGAGGTGATCACATTATGCTTATCTGTATGGAGAGAGATTTGTCACAGGACAAGAGTAGGATCACTGCAGGGGAGAATGAGGGAAGATGAACCTGAATTCGACATAGAAGAGTTCTGCCCTCTCTACTTCTCTCTGTAGCACAGGAGGATACTCAGCAACTGGGTGCACGTGGAAAACAACAGGATACCTTGAACATGCTTTGCGGGTTTTATGTATAGGTGGAAGGTGATGGCTCTTATGCTTAGTGCTCACTGAACAGAAAGCACTAAGACTGTATTGTCCATCTTACTCCCTGAAAGATATCAGAAATACTTTCAAAATCTATCCACCCTTACAAAGGGACATGCTATTGTGTTATTTCTCATACAAATACTGATTAGCATGTATAAATACAATTGTGCAGATTCAGGGAATGATAAATGCAGATCTGTAGAAGTAAACCAGGGGTGATGTGCATTTTAGATATTTCCAGGTTAGGTTTAAACAAAGTTTATCTTCCATGGAAGAATATGCAGAAATACTGGGATGGGGAGCCACTGCCAAAACCCACACAGTTTGGGGTGGAGGTGAAGGGGAACCTGCCTGGCTCTCCTCAGCAGTAACTGGCAGATCTTTCAAGCTCATCAGAGGTCTGCTGTTCATGGCTTGTAAAATGTGGAGTCTGTTCTACTGGTCTGATCCTTAATCAGCCATATGCAGTGAGCTGCAATCTCTGAATGTTTGGTACTACTGTTTTATAGGAATCTAACTAGAGTTGAACTCTCTTCCTCACTAAAATATCACAATTTTAGAAGAATGCTTTAATGTTGTGGAAAAACTGGAGAACAGAATTAAACTTTGGCACTGGGCTTGAAGCATGAACTGAATTGCCAGTAAGAAACTACTGAAGTTGAAGCAAAGGTCAAAATGATTAAACATCTGGAGTATCTGTCATGAGAGGAGAGGTTTCATGAGCTGGGACTGTTCAGCTTGAAGTAGAGAAGGTTCTCATCAATGTGTATAAATAAAGGAGATGAAGAAGAAACACATGAAACTTCATTTGAATGCAAGAAAACACTTTTGATACTGGGAGGATGGTCAGAACTGGAGCAGGTTGCCCAGGGAAGCTGTGAAGCTGTCTTCTGTGGAGATGATAAAAATCTAGCTGGACACAGTCTTGGGTGTCTTGCTTCAGCTGACCCTGCTTGAGCAGGTGGGTCAGATCAGAAACTTCCAGAAGAGGGAGGTCCCTTCCAATTTAAATAGTTCTGAAAAAAAATTACTGGTTTTGTTTCAACAACATATTAGTTTTGTATTTACACAAATTAACTTCAGTTGTCTCAATATGTGATAGGCTATACTGTGCTCTTCCATTACCATATGAATATGAAGCGTATCTAAACAATTTGCCTATTTTTCTCTCTCCTTTCTAGGTTCTGGGAACGCCTACAAGGGAGCAAATTAGAGAAATGAATCCAAACTATACTGAATTCAAATTCCCTCAGATTAAGGCACATCCATGGACTAAGGTGAGTCTGTATGAACTGCGTAATAAAGACATATGGGCTGAAAATAAAAATTCAATGAGTTCAGTTTGTTCAATGGCTTGGTGGCTTTCAGTCTAAACTGGGTGCCTTTAACTCAGCTGGGGACCTGCTAACTTTTGATGTAGATAAGGAGAAGGTATTGAAGCAATACACTGAAATATCTATTGGTCTGGGGTTTTTTTGAGGTTTCCTACAGGTGGGCTTTATGTTTGTTTGTTTTAACAGTGGTATGTGTGTTCATAGCAGATTGCAATAGATTTAATCCTGTCATGCTATGAATTGATGTGCACAGAAGTCACTACAAATGGGAAAGTGTTACAGTGATACATGTAACACTTTTGTAATGCTGTTACATAATGTGATGAGGGCTGACAGTCACTTTCTTAATTGATTCTCTTACAGATATTGTTATATATGTACTCCTATAGGTGTGCCGTTGAAGGAGGTTGTTTTTTCTTGGAGTTACTTTTTTAAAATTCTTCTTATCTGGCTTTCACAAGGAGACATTATTGCAGTACATGCAGACAATAATAAAACCTCCATGATCAAAGAGGGAACTGCTAGCATTGAAACAAATATGCTTGCACACAATTAAGCTGTCTAATTAGCCTGTTGTGTATGGAATAAGTTAAATATTGAGTCGAAAGCAATTGTAGCCTGGGTAGTTAACATTTTACTTTAGTTGCTTGAGAAACGTCTCATGCAGTCACAGTATATTCTCATCATATCTTCATGGCGCAGGTTTCCTTCTGCTAAGAAGGTAGTGTGCATGTGTGGAAGGGTTACATTCCTAGTTGAGCACATGTTCAGGTCAGACGCTTTTGGACCAAATGCTCTGTGGTAGCAGAAACTCTGCATAAACTGAGGAAATTGATAGCAGGCCATGTACCTGACAGGTAAATGACAGGCAAATACTCCAGGTCACTACTTTTGTGATTAAATTCTCCAATGAGTTACACACCACTTTAATTCTCCTTTTCCCCACTAACCCCTGGTTTGCATTTCCATATCAGAGTTTCTTGTTTTGTATTGGTTAAGTGATTTATAACAATATGAGAGGTCAGTAAATCCAGCAAGTTTTTTTAATACCTTATGTTAACAGGGGGAAAAAAATCAGGGAAAATTAAGTCCCACAAAATTTTCTCTTCCTTTTTTATTTTCATCATGGTACAAGTCACAAGTTTAAGTCCAAAAGCATTACAGCTCTAAATATTAGGGTCACATCTGAATTCCTGCATTACACATCCAGTGGAGCAGGAGTGCAGAGATGTGCTGTAGAACACTGAGTTAAGCATCTAAGCTAGCTGTGCAACTCATCCTCTGCCTAAATAGTCTTTAAAATCATCTATATGAATGTACATGATGGTCTGTTAGACCACAACAGAGATCTTTTGGCAAATGGAAGCTTCAGTTAAAAAAATGAGACTTCCTTCTATTTATATGAATGGGGTTTGGGTCATTCTGAAGGGTTACTATTGAAACTAAGTCAATTACAAAGATTTGAGAGGAGCTTGCCAAAAGATCAAATCTGCGTTCGCCAATAGGGTGCAATCAGTTCTGGAGAGCTGTGCTTCCAGCATAGCTTCTCATTCTTGAATCCCTCTACTCACAACTCTTCATGACATCAGGAGGGTGTAGAATAACATTTAAAACAGTTGGGCTACATGATATTTTGGTTACGAGATCTGTACTTTCCTTATTATAAAAATGCTAAATTAACAAAAGGGATTATCCAACATGGTGTTGGTAATGATGCTCATCCTCTCAGTGTATTACTTCTAAAGATCCTTTCCATCCAATATTCTGAGCATGTTGAGTTGTGAAAGATTTAAGTGGGAGTATTATGTAGAATTGGTCTTCCTTACCCATCTATATTGGTGTAACAGCACAGCAGCAGGCGTGTGCATCCTCTTGGAGTTTCTGTACCTTAAAATTGAAAAGCATGGGAGAAAAAGCACTTCTGAACTCTGGCTGTCCAGTAAGCACAAAAGGAATGACTTAAGAAGTGGAAGTGCAGATGGTTTTTTTAATATAATTATGTGTGTAACTTGAGTGCTACAAGTGGATGCCAGGGGCTTGATCTTTTAAGTTTCAGCCTCAAAAGCACACACCTTTTCAATCTAGGCTAAAGAAGTACTGAAGATTACAGTAGTTAGAAGATTATTTTTGTGGACTGTTACGACCAGAGGACTCAGCAGACAGAAGTTAAGGAGTGTTTGTGTGGAAGAACTTCCAAGCAGCTAGTTTTCAGCTTGTCGGGAAGAGATTTGCTATAGGCTCTTGATGCAAAGGCGTTTTCCTTATTGTTTTGTGATGTTTAATACAACATGGGTATTTTTCAAAGGTGAGGGGATTGTAGGTCTTAACTTGGAGTTAATTTAGTGCAGTGGAGATGCCCAGTGAAGGTGAATGGTTTAGCTACTGTCTAGGTGTTCGACCTCTTCTATGAAGTCTGGAATTGGTTGTATCTAGGCCAATAATTTATATAAAAGTAAGGTCTGTGGTTTGCTCTTGTTTTCAGGGTACATTCTCAGTCTGCAGAAGTGTGTGTAGATGGCAATTCAGAATTTTCTTTGGAAGCTGTAATACTTGTAGATGGAATCTGAAATTCTGTGGTATGGAATTCTGTTGGATGTACCTGGTTCTGGTTTGAGTGAGGGTGAATCCATGAAGGAATATTGTTTCTCACATTCATTCACTTTCAGGCTTATATTGGAATTTTGAGCACAAGCTTTATGGAAATTCTAAGTCTAGCTTCAGAGATGTGTCTTAAACTTTTTCAGTAGGTATGGATTGGTATCATCTGAATATAGTATTGATATTCAGTGGGATTTAATAGTATGAAGAGAGACCTCAAATTAACAAGTCTTTCCTCATACATTAAGAGGTCAAGCTAACGCTCTAAAAATATTCTTCTATGCTGCAGCAATAATGCATGTTTATAGTGCAGACTGTTCTCAGGCTGGTTTTTCAGTCTGTTGGCAATTTGAAATTGAAGTACTTCTGTAACTTGAGAGTTGGAATCCCCTGTTATAAAATGGACAAAGTCCTCTCCTTTTCAATATAGTTCTGTGTTGCCCAAGCACGTGTGTGTTTTTATGCCAGTTATGTGCATGAGGCAGATGATGATGGGAGTTCAGTGTGTCCCTGGCTAGCAAGAGAAAAGAGAATCTGAACTTTCCAGGAATCTTTCAAACAGTTCTTCCAAAACAAGGCTTCTCTCTTCTTCTTCACTGGCACCCCAGCCCCAAAAGGAGGAATCTGGGATATTTTGGCTCTTTTAATGAGGGGGGTTGTTCTCTTCTGAATACCAGTGTGTTTAATTTATTAGCATAGATGTTCTTTTCATCCAGATTTCCCTTTGTTTTCACTTAGTATAGAACATTTTGTATCCATGGAGGTGCATCCTACTGCTTGTCTGCCTTAGTCCATGAGTAAATAGCATTAAGTTATAAAAGAAGCAAGGTTTCGTAGGGGTGGAAAAGTCTTTTGACTGACTGATACAGTTCAAAAAGTAAAAAATGGAAAGGCTTTTAGACACACAGTTGTGTCCTCAGGCTTATCTTCAGTCAGAAAACCTGTCTGGCTTTTTTCCAGCTGTATCAGCTCATT
Organism: Galbula dea; assembly: GCA_013399015.1. NCBI lineage: Eukaryota > Metazoa > Chordata > Aves > Piciformes > Galbulidae > Galbula > Galbula dea. The sequence goes on along the minus strand of VWZX01009872.1, from coordinate 390,641 downwards.
GAATAAAAGTTGCTACCCTTTCTGTGGGGCTTTGCAGCTGTTGTTTCTAGTAGGTCAGAACTTTCCTTCTGTCTTTCAGTCACCTCAGCTCCTGGAGCATTCCTGTCTATAGGAAATGTGGCCTGATTTCTGCTACTAATCTTTGTACTTGTTTCTCTTCTGACTAAGCTTCATCTGGACTTTATAATTGTGTGACTGGAAAGCCAAGAAGAAAAACCGAGATCAAGAGCAAGATTGTACATTATAGGGCTTAGAATCATAGAACTGCCAGAGTTGGAAGGGACCTTAAAGATCATCTAGTTCAAACCCCCCTGCCTGGCAGGGACACCATCCACTAGATCCAGTTGTCCAGGGCCCCATCAAGCCTTGTCTTAAAAGCTTCCAGGGATGAGGGCTTGTTAGCTTTCTCTGAAGCTTTGGAGGGGTGCAGGGACAGTGGGATGGATGACGTCTAAACACATTTCATAAGCTTGTTAGATAGGCATTGCTTACTATGGCCTCATTACAGCTGGCCTTTATCCTAGCATTACTCAGATGCTACCTTCGGATCTCAAATCCTTTGGGTTATGAAAAACAAAGACAGTACTGTGATTTTATTCCCCCCCCCAAATATGAAAAATGTCCGTCTGTGATGGCCTGCCTTTCCCCTTGCACTCAGCTAATGAAAGAGTAAGATTGTAGTAAATGTAATAATATAATTATTTAGTTTAGACCTCTTCTGCATGGGGGAGATGACCCATTTGGATTTTTTTCCCCACCCAAGCATACTTTCAAATGGTTGATGGTAATGTCAATATAATGAACTGACTTACCTACTGAGCTTCAGGCGTGCCCACAGTTTTTGATGGCAGAACAACACAACAGGTTATATCAGCAAAGGCTGTTTTCTTTAGTTAATCATAACCTCTGCTTTCTCTCCATTGTATAGGCATGGAAGCAGTTTCCAGTGCAGGCCGTTCTTTAAAATGGACAGTGCACGTCTTCAGTGTGCTGTAGTTTAGTGGCCTTTGTCCTGTTCCGAAGATACTTGCAAGATTGTTCACATATGCAAGTACTTTTATAATATACAGTTGGTTAGATAAGTTTGAATGTACTCAAGAATGGATTCGTTCACCATCCCTGAATCTAGAGTTAGCTGGTGTCTGAATCATAATTTCCAAGTAGGTATTGAGATGGAAGAAGATAGGACTTGTTTAACACTGGGAGAGAAAGAGAAAAAAATTGTCAAGTCTAGATTGGTTTTAAGCATCTCTGCCCTTCTACAGTGCAGTCTTGTGGATGAATACACAAGGACTTCTCTGTGCAGCACTTTGCTATCACCATAAAGTAGCAGCAGATTAGGGCAGGGTACCTCCCAACTTTGTAAGCGCTTCCTTTTCCTCCCCACTCCCATTATTTATACTGTTCAGAGTGTTGTTCTGTCTGTGTCAAGTCGAATTATTATAGCAGAGGAAAACAGTGTCTAAGGTGAAACTTCAGGCTCTAACTCATCCCTCTGGCACTTTTCCAAAGTAATTGCCCACTCCTGGCTGCCTCTGTAGTTGCGCAGAACCACTGTTGGTTGTGTTACTGAGTATCTTTGGATACTGACTTTAGGATCCACGTTTCTGTCTATATTGTAAAAAAATTTCTACTAGTATTATGAAATCCTTGGCAAATATTTTGAGTATTCTGTGTGTGTTCTTTGTATACATTTTATCATACTAATTGCTTTACCTTGAATGTTGAATATTTCTGTGCTTGTAGCAGGCAGTCTGTTGTCTTCCCACACTCTGGAACTGGGACATACAGAGTCTGGTCTCTCTCATGAGTGTTTCTCCACTCTCCTGAATGAGTTTCATGTCTTTTATCCTGTCCTACTCCTGCACTCCTGGTTCTTGACTGGTTTTTAAGCAGATTGGGTTTTGCTTGTAGTGCATCTGAAGTGATTGCTCATACTGTAGATTTGAGGAAGAATACCAAACAGTAAAATGGAAAAATAGACAGCTCATTTTGTCACTGCTAATTAGAACTGATGACAAAAGAAAGCAAAAAGTCTTTGTAAGAAGTCTTGTAAGTGGACTTGCATTTGAAGTAAAGCTGAAAATGCAAATTCTTCTTTCTGAGATAGGGGTCTGACGTGCAGTGGCGATGAGATGTTTGGGTGCAGTTTCATAATTGGCACAAGTTTATCATGTAGAAGGGGCAGTTCTCCTACCACCTGCGTATTTTTGATGCCTCCCTTCTGCATGATTGTTTGTGTAGTAGCAAAAACCTTTTTAATAACACACAGTCAGAATTTGGATCCCCTTTCTTACCTGGCTGACCATTCAGCCCTAACTGCAAGTGTTGGATCAAGGGAACAAAGACAGACTTGAGTGGCCAGGAGAAGGGTAGAACTGCCTTTTCCAGCATGAACTGGAGGTGATTCTGTGCCGATTGTGAAATCATGCCCTGACCTCTTTGTGAAGAGTGCAGTTCTGTTTTTCACTTGGTGTGTAATGACTTTCCAAGCAAAAAGTGAAAACAGCTCTACTGGAGACAAACTTAAAAGAGGGGAGGGGGAGGGAAACAAACCAAACCACACAAGTTTTTCTGGCAAGCTCATGTTTCCTAGCTCCTTTTGTAGGAGCAATGATTTTTGACAGTATGAATCTCTTATATCGATATAAAACATGAGAAAAGGATTTAGGTTTGTTGGGTGGTAAATTACCCTGCCTCTGCCCAATTTGTGTGCAGTAGTGAAAGTACTGCTAACAATAAATGAGCAAGCACTAATGTAACATTAAGACCTGATTTGCATTAGTTCAACTACAGAAATTAAATGTTAAGTTTAGCATGTCTTCTGCAATGTACCATCTGTTTAGCCATCCCATTGCAACATATCTGTCTAGGCTGTTCATAGCAGCTGTCCCATCGAGGCTGAGAGAGCTTCCACAGGTGCATTTTTGAGGCTTTGGAAATAAGAGAGACTGTTCTGTTCTGCTTAACTTTGTTGCTTTCCTTTAGAGACTGATAGAAGCAGAGCACATGCTCTGGTAATAAATGGTCATGGTAATAAATGCTAGCTCGTACTTTCTCTGCTGGGTCTTCAGTCAAAGGAGTCTGGTAACAAGTGTGTGGTCTTGACAAGAAGTAGCTTTGGAGACTGGTTCCTGGTCCTGTTCCCAGTTCTGTGTTGGCTCATTTGTAAGCCACTTAACCCTTCTGGTTTTATTTTATTTTTCCCTGTCTAAGTGCCATCTGAGAGGGATTCTTGGCTAGTAAGGCATTTATTATTTCTGAGCTGCTTTTTAGAAGAAACGCTTGGGAATTCAAACAGAGAAGGGAGGTGGGGGGCTTGTGTATATTTTCAAATAACTCCCAACACCAGCACCTCTTCTGTGGACTTTTTTTAACCTTCATCTGTATTATGTGAGTTTTATGCATGTCAAAATAGCCAAATGACATACTTCAGAAATCCTGTGCTGAAATTCTCAGGCCCAAGGGCAGATCTTCAGGTGCAGCTTCAGGTTTCTTAGTGTCAGGTAGAGCTCAGTGCATACATTGCTGTCTTGCATGTGTCTCTTCTCTCTTTTTTGTGTATGTGAATGTGTCATGTTTATCATAAGCCTTATTACATTAAACTTGTGTGATTGATGTATCGTGTCAGAAGTTTGTGGTAATCATATCTGTGATTGCATTTTTTTAAAAGTTGATTTAAGGACTGTGTCCTACATCTGGTGACTTTGCTTGTAAACAGTGAGAGCTTTTGGTTGAAGGGAGGAGCTTTCTCTCTTGCCTGATGTTCATGTGCCATCATAAATGTGCTTGCAAACGGAAAGGAGATGTGCACAGACTGTCAGCCTGAATTGGTGGTGTGGGTGGTTCTTGGCAGTGTGTGTGAGTCTTTCTGAAGCTGGTGAGGAAATTTTTTACTGTGGTGTCACAAACTTGATGCATTAGCAACAGATGTCATTTTCATGAGCCTCTGCTCTCTTAGGGAGCACAGCATGTGAGCAGTATTCACAGTCTGCATGCAAAACGCACAGTGGTTGGCAGCATGAAGTCATGTCTTATAATACACACTGGCTAGAAGAGCACCTTGGTGTAACATTGTGAAGCTTTGGCTTTGGGGGTTAATTAGACCAAGACTACAGAGCTCCGTGTGGTGCATGGAGAGTCTGTTTGAAGAATGTCAATGAACTGAAAGTTAGCGCAACCATTCTGTTAAAACAATACTTAGCTTTTGCCCCATGTAGTCTTATTGGAGTGCTGAATGCTGATGTGAGTGAAATGAAAAAGTAGAATCCTGTGCTTTCCATCCTCTTTTTTTCTGTCAATGCATGGGGAAAAAAAAAAAACAAACAACCCAATAAAATTCAGAAGCGTTGTGAGCTCCACTACACTGGCGGGAACTGTTTCAACCTAGTGAGATAAAATGTGACTGCTCTGCTAGTCCGCAAAGACTTTATCTAAATTGAAGTCACTTGGGATTGAGAGCCACATGCACCAGGGGTATTTAAGCCTACCAGTCATTTTTGAAATATTAAAGAAGGTGGTAGTTCCAGAAAAATGAAGAGGGAGTAATACAAAAAATTTTGGATTGATGGTAGTGAAATTTAAAAAGGAGAGAGGAATGTGTGTGGCGTTGCTGTCTAGCTGTTACAGTCAGACAGTATTTGAGCATCACCAGCGTGCCTGAACAAAGAAGGAACTTGCACTGGTCCCTCAGCTTTTCGGTGAGGTATAGATTTGTTGGGATCTGAAAGGGGCTGGGGAGGAAAGCACCAAAAATTGTGGCTTTGGATGAGTCAGCAATTCCATTTAACATGATCATTCAGAGTTTTGTAACTCATCCGAATAAAAAAACCCAACCAAAGAAACAGTGACCAGGTCTGAGCCTGAAATTCATTCGCTTTGCAGAAACAAGAGGTTTTGAGTTATGCAAGTGCAAATTTTTCTTGAAGAGTATTGTATGTAAAGCCTTTTTTTTGCATTTGTTTATCTCCAAAACAGGTTCATTTTTTAAAATGAAAACTTGAGCCTTCGGTCCCTCCTGTGGACAAATAGCCTTACACAAGGTCTTGTTTCATTTTAGAAAAATGAATTGCTGCGCCGGTGGGGTAGTATTTGATTGCTTTAAAAGTTCCTGTCAGTGTTTTATTTTTGGTTATTTTTGTTTGTGGACTTGCTGTGCCTTTTGCCCGGCCATATTTAGTCTGCATACTAAATGTTAGTCTGCCCAAACACTTTGTGCACTTAGCTTTTTACCTTTTTTGGGTTTAGTTTTTTTGTTTGTTTGTTTGTTTTCCTTTCTCCTTTTTTCTTTCTTTTTTTTCTTTTTTTTTTTTCTTTTGCTTTTAGACCGAGACAGGCTTTGCTCTGATGGGCCGGATTTTAGTCCGTGCACTAAATTTTAGTCCGCAGACTAAAAATAATCCGCGGATTATTTACTAGATCAATTCCCTCACTGAGAACTACAGAGAACTTAAACTCCTGCTGAGCCGTATGCACAAGGGGCTTCATGGCTCTCAGGTTCCACTGTCTGTCTGTCTTCCTAGCCCTCCCCACCATGGAGCGCCAGGCCAGCACTGCCTTGATGTTGGGGCCCCATGGCGTGGAAGTGCTGATATACCATTGCCATGGGCAGCAGCTACTCGTGTAGTTCTTGGTGGGTGAATTGGACAGCTTTCCCGGTGGATCCGTGTGGAATGGGAAGAGCTAAAAGACCACAGGGGGTTTTGCTGTTATTTCTTAGGGCATTATTCAAAAGGGAGAGGCGGGAGGGGACAAATTGAGGGGAAAGAAATTTCTTAAGTAATGGGTGCGACAGGTATGAGGGGGAATAAACCCACAATAGAGAGAAAATCAGTCCATACCCGCACTCCTGAGGTGGTACGTCCAGTTCCTGAAGAATCCTAAAGAGATAAAGCCAGCAAACAAAATCCAGTGGCGGGTGAAGTCAATCCAAAATGGAGAATAATCCGCGGCGGCCTGAGGCACTCGTAGCTCATGCAAATTAAAAGCATCCAAATTCAAAGTACAGATCTTGGATTTTTACTTTCTCTTCAGCACAAATTATAAATCGCTAGGGGTTTGGTTTTTTTTGGAGGGCAAAAACAAAACCCCAAAACAAAAACAAAACCAAACCAAAAGACACACAAAAGCTTCTGGGACAGATTTACAAGTGGGATGAACCTTTGGGGACAAACTAGTCTGGCCCCATTGTCTGTGGGCATCTATATCCAGGACCAAGGACTGAAAATTCTTTGATGGGAATTTCAACTACACTTTTAGTTAAAGTTAGAGTTTTTATTTCAATTTTTTTTTTATTTTTTTAGTAAATGCACTGGCATTGGAACATAAATTTAATATAGAAATGTTTTTATACTATGCCTCACCATTGCACAATCAACTTTTTGGCATACACTGTGGTGAAGTTGGACTTGCTGCTATGGAGACTGATGTTTAAAGTTTCTAATTGTATAAACATTTTCTATGTCCCCCACACCATGGATTTCTTATAATATTGGCTATATTTTTCCTTGCTGGACTATTCTCTTTTGGATTGACTCCCCCTGTTTGGATTATTTCACTGCATTATCATCTTTAGGACTCGTCAGGAACAGGACATTTCACCTCAGGAGTACGGGTATGTACTTAAACATTTTTTGAAATTACTAGGCCTAGCCTTGGAAAAAAAAAAAAGGAGAGAAATGCTGAAAGTGGTATATTTGAGTTCAAACCACATCCTTGAGACAGCAGTCAGGCGAATGTTGTGACACAAGGTGATAGAGATGAGGTGGGCACAAACCTGTAACTTGCTTTGTGTGGTAGTCACCACTTGTTGCAGGGGGAGGCCATATGAGGCCTTCTAATTTTATGGTTTTTTCTCCCCTCCCTGGTTTGAAGCAGTTAGGGCAGACTTTGCAAACTGCATACCCCAACTATCTTATTTCAGATCTAAAGGCAGGCTGAGCAGTTCAGCAGGATTTACAAAACAGATGTTAAGAGTTTCACTGACTTGTAGACAAATGAATACTCCTTTTACAGATGGCAGATTTGTGACTATCTACTAATTTGCTCAAGATAAGGGCTTGTCATCTTTGCCTTAAGGAAAAAAAAAAGTGTGGGGTTTTTTTTTCTTTTTAAAATGTGTATAGTAGCTGATTATGTGAGCTGTCATGAGGGAAAAACACAGCTGATCAAGCTATGGTAAATCAAGCCTGTGAAAACATCAGTGCGAAATTGCATTAGGAAGACCTTAGTAGTTTTCCTTGATGTTAAATACCAAACCACTTCACTTCTGTGGATTTATCTCAAGACACACTAATTTGTGCAGCTTTTACTGTGGGGGTTGTAAAACAGAGAAAAACCCTCAAACTGTGGGGGGTTTTTTGGTTGTTAGTTTTTTGGTTGTTGTTTTTTTCTCTGATTGGAGACAATCTTAGATTTTGTTCTGGTCAGGCCGTGATTTGGGAATGATACTTGCCTCCACTGTGCACTGTGGTCAGCAGTTTGAGCTCTGCAGGCAGCAGGCACAAAGCAGCTTTTGCTGTCCCTCCACATGACTGTACATTCCCAGCATGGCGGTCCGCAGAAGTTCTCTGCCACCAGTGTAAGCTAAAGCCTTTATTTTTGTCATTATAGGCCTTGTGCGAAAACTTTGTTTGTTTTGCAGTAACTCAGTATTAGCAATGACCTGTACTCTTTGGGAACTTGGCTCTTTGACTCCCCAAGTCAAGTTTCCCAGCCACACAAGTCAGTACAGCACGCACTGCAGCAATTCTGGGTGCTCCTGAGCCAGCTGGGCACCAAGGGGATAAAATTTCAGTCCTCAAAGAATTTAGCATTTGTGTTTGATTCACATTCAAGAGAGCATATGTCTTTGGTTTAAAACCTACTTAAGGAAGTATGCTTGTGCAAGTCCCTCATCTGCAATTAATTAGCATGTTGTGCACTGATTTTTATTTTTTTTTCCCCTTTGGTGCTGTGTGGCTTGGATACAGTTGCACTGGTGCAAAAGCATTTTGGATTAGCACTTTTTTTTTTTTTAAACCAAAAATGCTGGCATTAGAACTTAACACTTGCACTCACCCCATTCCCTTTTCCCTCATGTTGTATATCACCAGGAGTATAGCAAGAGACAAGTGCTTGAGGAGCCCATCTGGGTCATGTAGATGATTAGATCATATTTTGCTTTTGATGTAATGAGAAGGGAGGATGGGGTGTGATTAGTAATGGATAGCTGTTCTTAGGGGTTTAAAACACAGCTGCAGTGAAGAACTCCATTGTGTAATCACTCAAGGTAAAAATCTGTTGGGGTAGAATAGTCAGTTCTCTTGACGCAATTTTCAGCTGTCCTTACAAATACCAAATGTGCAGGAATTACCCCAATAAACTTAGGAGAATGACTTGCCACAATAAGGTCACAGAAGGACTAACTTGCAAATTAGAGCTAGACATTTCCTGCACTCCACCCGTACTTTCCTTGTTGTTCTCCAGTTGAACAGCAGCCTCCATAGCAACAATCTGACCTGCCTGCCTGCAAAAGTCCATGTTAGTAAGACTTTGTTCATTAGCCAAAAAAAACCACCAACCCAAAACTATAGCAGGGCCTTATTCAATTTTTACATTCAGTGAATCCTGCTCATTTGAACCCCCACCCACCCTCACTCCACTCCAGATGCATGGCTGGTAGCACCTGTGTGTCTTTATCATGATTTTTTTTGAATGAGTTTCCCCTTCATCCCTAACGTTGTTTTTCTGAGTGCGCTCTCATGAAGTCTCTTGCTGGCATTGCACCTTTACTCTAGCGCAAGACGTTGCAATTAACCCTTTCTCAACCCCAGGAACTGGATTTTCCCACACTTACTGGAGGACTTTGATTAGCACAAACCACAAGTTTGTTCCAGCTTGATGGGCAATGAGAGGTTTAATTGCTCTGACTTGCTTCTGGTCAGCAAAGAAAAGAAACATACTCAGACAACCTGTTTCTCCTTGCTTCTTTTGTTTTCTTTTTTCTTTACTAGGTCTTCCGACCCCGCACTCCACCAGAAGCAATTGCGCTATGTAGCCGCCTGTTGGAGTACACCCCCACCGCCCGCCTGACTCCCCTGGAAGCCTGTGCACACTCTTTCTTTGATGAACTACGGGACCCAAATGTCAAGTTACCAAATGGGCGAGAGAAACCTGCACTCTTCAATTTCACCACTCAAGGTAGCATTTGAGCATCGAATGATTCTCCTCCTTTGGGAAGAAGCACTGGCAAAAATGTTTGTTGTAATGCAGATGTCGCTCCCACAAAAGTAAAAATCTCTGAGCAGGGCTCAGATTATTAAGCAGCTGTGTAACCTGCTGTCTGTTTCAAAGAGAGAGGAAAAGGACTTGGAGAAATGGGTTATGGGATTTTCAGATGCCTAGTACCTGTGATTGAAATTCCATAGCAGGTACCAAGGATTGAGAGAGCTGGGTCTGTTTAGCCTAGAGAAGAGGAAACTTAGGAGGGATCTTATCAATAGTTAAAAATACTTAATGGGTGGGTGTCAGGGGGATGGGGCCAGTCTTTATTCTGTGGTGCCCAGTGGCAGGAGAAGAGGTAACTGGCACAAGCTGGAGCACAGGAAGCTCCATATAAACATGAGGAACTTCTTTACTTAGAGAGTGAGGGAGCACTGAGCCAGGCTGCCCAAGGAGGTGATGGAATCTCTGCCTCTGGAGTCATTCCAAACCCACCTGGACGCCAGCCTGTGCAACCTGCTCTAGGTGAACGTGCTCTGCCAGGGGGGTTGGACTAGATGATCTCCAGAGGTCCCTTCAAACCTCTAACATTCTGCGATTCTCTGGTTGTTCATAATGGGTTGCATCAAGAAAGCTTATATTTGGAGTTCAATGTCTGCAGCCTAGCTGATGGTTTTGTGTCAGATATCGTGGTCAGTGGACCATGGAGACTAGATTATCATTTTGGAGACAATCCTACTCCTTCACACCTGAAACACCATAGCAAGGAGTAATGTATATTAGGTTTGGAAGGGAGGTTTGTAGTGTTGCTCCTCATTTTGATTCTGGATGTGAGATAAATACAGAGGCTTTGAGCAAGAATAGGCCTGTATGCATTTTCTGTTGAAAATCCAAAACACCTTTCAGTTCAGTTAGCATCAGTGTAGTTTTTCAAACTCTTTAGCATATGCAGTTCTGCCAAAATATGAAACAGAGCCCTCTCCTTTGACATGTGGAGCCCTTTTATGGGGATTTTTGTGAGGGGTTTTTTATCTGTGTGTTTGTTTGTGGGGGGTTTTTTGGCTTTTCTTGGGGGGAAGCAGGGGGTTTTTTTGTTTGAGTTTTTGGGGTTTTGTTTGTTTGGGTGTTAGTTGTGGCTTGTGGGTTCTTTGGTTTGATTTGGGTTTTTTTGTTTGGTTGGTTTTTGTTGTGGGTTGTTTTTTTTTTTTTTTTTAATGGGGATGGGAGAGAGGACCAAAAAGCTTTGTGTCTGTACAAGGTAGTACTTTAAGCTGCCTGGAAATAATTTTTTCATCTGCTTTGAATGGCTGCCTTGCAGAAGGTAAATACATTGAATATACCAAAGCATTTCCAAAGCATGGACACCCAAAAGTGTTCATGAAAATAGCTGGTACTTCTGGGTCACTGTCCTCTGGACTTTTTTCTGCATCTGTTTTTATGAATTTTGTAATTATGTTACAGGTCTTTCCTTGTTACAGTACTGATGAATTTCCTTTTCTTCCAAGTCTTAAGGACATTATCAGTAGCTAAGGTAGATTTGATCCCAGTATCTTAATACAGATTCACTCCTATTCTTTTTGGAAGTATTATTGATTCTTAGTGATGATAAGGTTGGGTCTATCTCCTGCATGAAAGCAGTGATTTTTTAAAAGGAAGGCTTTATAGGGAGTCTTTAAAATCCTTAGTGGAAAAATAAATGTATATGTTGAGAATATGTCTCTGGTTTCCACCCAGGCAGTGTGGAAACTGCTGGGTAAGCTACCCTAATGCTCAAGCAAATTTAAAGCTCCTATTTTGCCGTCTTGATCTGCTGATGTGCTCTCCCCTTACACAATGACTCTCTGGGAGTGGCAAGAGAAATCGGTTCCACTGAAGCGATTTCCGTTAGCTTCAAAAAAGCGTGTTCCTCTTGTTTGCAGGTGCCAGTTTTACCATATAAAAAGGGAAGGCAGGACAAAGGCTGGTCAATAATCCATTTCCAAATAAGCTCTGTTGCAGGTGACCAGCCAAACTCAAAAAAATAACAAAAGGTTTAAGTAAATAGGTTGCTTAGTGCAGTAATTTTAGTGAGCTTCGTAATTAATAAACGCACAGCCGTGGATCTGGAGTAGCAGCGATCCTGATTATGCTCTCGAGATGTACAAGAAGCTTTTGCTCCTTCTGTCACCACTGTACAGTCCTTGCTCTTTAGCCAAACTTTGCATGGTCCCATCAAATTGGCTAGCCCAGAGCAGAAATCTCAACTGAGAAATAGATCAGGTCCTTGGAAATCAGATGATGACTCACCTTAAGTAATCTCTGGTAACATAAAAAGTAATGAAAGACATCCTTTTGTTTGCAACAGCATTTGTTTTCAACAGACAATATGAAGTTTTAGAAGAGGTGTTTTGTTTGGCTCTGTCCATTTGCCTGAAACCTGTGAAGTAGGAGGTCGCTGCAGAGACATGATAAATCTGACCATTAATGCATTGGATTGATTTTCAGAAAGAACCTAAGCATCATAGCAAATCTGCTGATCTGGGCACTGATGCTGCTCAGATAGTCTAGAAAAAAAGCAGTGAGAATATCTGGAAGATAAACATCATGGTTGTTATTCTTCATGTCATTTTTAAGTTTATGTTAGTATTTAAACAAATGTTATATGTTAACTGGGGTTTGAAAAAATTATTTTGGCCAAGGAGGTATCTCAGCTAGCCACAGAGCTGCAGTTCAGTGGCTCTTAGATGTCCAAGACAATGCGATTTTTCTTTCAGAAAATGAATTTTCAAGCAGTCTGTGAAATGACTGCCATTTCCTAAATTTCTTGTAATTCTTGTAATGTGGGTGATTGTGCTGGGTAGCAAATGCTACTGTCGCTTCATGTTGGCCATTAAAGACTGTAAAGTTCTTCTGTGGCTCAGCACTTAGGAATGGTTATGCTTCTCAATAATAAATACCTTTTTCACTAAAGTGTGTGGGATTTGTGGGTGGGTTTTGTATGTTGTTTTATTGAAAAACAAAAAAATAAAAGACCTGGCTCTTGATCCCAGCTGATGAGAATGGGAATTGGGTCTCATAAAAGAATTCAGATAGCTGCTCTGTTCACATGATAGTTTTGAAAACATCATCTGGATTGCCTTGATCACAATACCTTCTTGCAGGAGTAATAGTTGTAATTAACCCAACCTTGAGTTGCAAGTTTGAAATAGATAAGCAGGCTACATTTCAGCAGCTTGTCCAAATACTGTGTTGGAAATCACTGGGAACAGAGGTCCTCAATACTTGGTAGCATGCAGATACCACAGGTCAAGCTTTTTCCTCGATGTTGTCATGCCTCATCCTTAGAGATGGGATAGCTGGAAAAGTATGGTAGAACAAAAGTTCAAACAAGTTCTCAAGCAAACGTGCTATTAAACATCAGCCCAAAGAGTTCAATTTATGTTGGTTATTTCTTGTCTCAGTTGTCCTGCTCTTCTAAGTGTATTGTCAACAATTTAAGAAACTTCATACCAAGAAACATAATTTGGGATTCAAGAAGGGAACAAGATCAGTCTTCTAGTCTCTATGCAAGTTCTTTAAGGCACCTTCAGAGAAATGGTTTGCACTTACCTTTAAAAAGGCAAAAACCAGTATACTTGCCATAATTGGTACTGCAAAAGGCGGTGTTCTGATGGCACTAGGTGAACATATGGGAGGAATGAGAATGGGGTCAAAGTACCTCTGCACGGGTGGTGTCCTGTTGGATCAGCTGGTTCTTTGGCTACAGTGACGCAGGAAGTCTATAGCCGCATCCTCAAGCCACCACTGCTTAGCACTGGAAGGTAGCAAATGTCATAAGGTTTCCTTGACATTTTAGCTCTGCTTTTGTTTCAGTCATTGTTGCCAGTGATGAGCAGAAAATAATGCAGAGAGGATAGAAATTTTCAAAAGAGCAAAGTAAACAGCAGATTCCCAGTAATAGCAGATTAGAGAAATGGCTTTGGAAAAATACACTGAAGGAGCAACCTTTTATAGCATGCAGCAGCTAATACCCAAGATAGTATTAAAATACAGGTTTATTACTGGTGTTCAGCTTGGACACTTGAGGATTCATGTTTCTTCGGTTTATTTTTCCATTTAAAATGGAAACTTACCAAATTCTGAATTATATTACGAACATAGGAATTCTGAATTATTCCCACTTGAATTTGAGGAATAGTATTTGTACAAATGCTGTGAGCATTGAGGCTTTCTAGAAGGACTAGCTAGGTCTGCTTAGACTTCAGTGGAGTATTACAGGCTGGATTGCAGGTTATGTCACAAATTCTGGTTTGGGCCTAGTCTGGAGCTTGTGTCAGTTAAGTGCTGAAACAGTCCAAGATGTGTAGTGTAAGAGGCTTGGAAGCAGGCAAGAGTCTTCTGTAGCTTGCCCTCCTAGCTGTAAGGAAACTTAATGTAGCCTAATGAAAAAAGAGAGAGGCTCTTCAAAATGAGCCCAGATAATCTAAGACTGTGTACAGAAACTCCTTACTGAGCGCATGGCATGGTTTGGATGGGTTTCTGTACAGCCCTTGCTTTCTGGAGGTCTTATATAAAAAGCTGTCTATTCTCATTTCTCCTCCAGATGACCTCCTGGAGCTCCATAAGTCATCAGTCTCCTTCCATGAGGTGACTGTTCACATCCTTTTCACCGGGTGTTGCTTTCTCAAGAGACAGGCAGTCACTCCTGTTCTTGAAACAAACAGGACCTGTCTTGTCTCAGCTCAGTCCCACCTTCTGTGAGGCACTAGATTCTCTTGAAAGGGTGCCAGAAGATTGTCATCTGTTGGCAGTGTGTTGCCCATAATCCTCCCACAGTTGCGGCTGTAAGATGCCTGTTTCTCCTTCTGATCCGCATCGAAGCTATATTAGATTTGGAGCCTAAAAGACATGACTATTTTTTCCTTGGTTAATGTCTTCAGAAAAAATGGTTGTGTCATTCTGTTGTCCATTTAAATTGTCCAGCAGACCAATTCCCTTTGCCTTTCCCTGTGCTTTTAAAGGAGATGTCACCTCTTCTTGGCCTCGCTCAAGGAGACTGTTGTGAGAGATTGGTCTTGGGTTCCTGGGTCCTTGAGAAAGTGATGCTTGAGTGAGCCAAAGAACTAAACCCCTGAAGCTCTTGGAGCAACTGTTGCAGCTGCTTGCTTGCTGAACCAGTGCCCAAAGCAGCACCACTGTTATCAGCCTTCTCCTTGAGACTGATTGCAGGTGGGTTTGTGAAGGGAATCCTTACAGTGCTCGGAAGGAAGCGGCGTTATCAGGCCATTGATAAGGATGAGGCTTGGCTGGTTCTTTGCTCCCAAGCCACTATCTTTCTCTAGGAAATAATTCCCTTGCACCATTACTTGTAATTTTGACAGTCTTGCTCTGGAGACTGCCTTGCCAAATATTTATGTGTTTTCCTCTTGCTGGTTGGCAAAGAAGAGAATGTAAGACAACCTTTGGCTCTAAGGGCATGTGCTTTGCCCGAGGTTGTTGTTACAGGGGGAACCTAAGTTGCTGAGCCTGCATGTGGGGCTCTTTGTGAATGATGAGCTAACTCTGTCTGTTCCACCCCCCCTCTAGAACTGTCCAGTAACCCATCTCTGGCTTCGATCCTCATCCCTGCTCATGCCCGGAACCAAGCAGCTGCTTCAACCCCTACAAATGCTACAGCAGCCTCAGGTGAGAACATGTAACTGCCTGCCTCCCTCCCCATCCTCGTTCCCCCTGCCCAGGTACCTTCCCTCTGCTGAGGCCTGCAAGCCACCTTGGTACTTGGGGTGAACAGGGAGGAAGGGTTTGTTCCAGCATCACCTGAAACTCTGTCTGGTAGGTGGTCATTTGGGTGCTAGCTGTGGTTGCCAACCCAAATCCTAACCCAAGGCATTTAAACTCTGAGTTCATCTGTTTAGTTTGTTGGCCCATCTCAGTCAGGCTTCCACTATTAAAAATCATTATCTCACTTGATTTTTAGCAATCCCTGTGAATTGGTTTGCACTTAATTTCTGATTGCTCAGCCTGTTTGAAATTAATACTGACTTGAAGCATGAGTTTGTGATGCCTAGGAAGAGAAGAAACAGCTAGCTCAGTACGTGGCCTACATGGAGCGTGGGTTGAGAGGTTTTCTTCCTTTTAGCACTTAAAAGTCTAGTTAGGGAGTTCAGTCAGGTGCTCACTGCCTCACGTAAGTATTTGCAGTTGCTTCTTACTGGGTTCGTGTGAGTCGTCTTTGGGCATGAGACAGATGCTTTTGGCCAGCACTGAGTGAATTTCTTTATTGCCTCTCTTGCTCTCAAGTTTCTGCCAGAAACCTTTAAAAGCTCACTGTTGGCCTGTAGCCGTTCTATTGTGTTCTGTTTCCAGGGAAAGCTTAAAAGCATGGTAATATCAGTTGGAAGACTCCCATAGAAGATCCCAGGTGCTGCTGGATGTGGGAGAGGTGATTCAGTACGTGGCACTCTTCCTCTGAGTCAGCACACCAGCCATCTGTCTTGGGGCTTGGGGAACCAGAGGCAGGTTGCAAAATGGGTGTGCTTCCATACAATACCCTGTGTGCACATCAGTCCCATTTGACAAGGGCTGTGTCCCCCTTCTGAGGTGCAGGATGCTTACTCAGTGTAAGATGGCTGATGAGAAGTGCTAATGAAAAAGGTACTCTTGAAGGGTGCAGGAAAGCATTTGCTGGTTGATGCGCTGGACAGTTAACTGCTGTCTGCGGGGCTTGGTCCAGACAGTAGTGGATAAAAAAGAATTTTCATATTCCAGGACAGACAGATGCACCCAGGTTTGCAAGATGAAGCTTCTCTGCAAATGTAGTAGCAGTAGATAAAAGAAATGGCCTGTAAAATTTGTGTGCTCTGAATTTAAGTGAAAGGAAAATTGCTATTTTCCGACTTAGTATCTTTGTTTCATACACTTGGCAGTATATGTGTTCTCTATTCCCTTTTACGTGCATCTGTTGCTCAACAGCAGGTGGGGAGAGGAAAGGTAGATAAAGTACTGAAAGTGATTGAAAAGGTGCAAAATACAAGCATTGTAAATTATTTTAAGCCCTTCTAAAAAATACTGTTTCATTTAATGTCCCTTTCATGCCTTTAAGGAAAATCTTTGCAAAGATACAAGTCTTGAGGAATTAATGGGGTTAAGAAATGTGTTTTTATCCAGCACTTTTCAAGAGTTCATGTAGGGGAAAGATGCATTAGGCTGAGTCCTCAATGTGTCCTAAGTGTGAAGTATACAAAAAATAAAAAACAAAAAAAACCCAAAACCCAAACCCAACAACTTGTTGACATCAATATTTCAAACCACCTGTTTCCAAGCACTGCACTGGGTTGGGATAGGACTTCTTATTCATAGTTTTAAAAATTATATGTATACCTATCTATCTATCTTTACAGCGTGCAAAGAAATTGTGAAATTAATTTCAGTAACAGCTTTGGGTTTCTGCAGCACAGCTGGTTAGTAATTTCTTGCTCGTGTGAGGTTCTCACAGCACGCAGTGGGAATTTCATTGGAGTTGTGGGGTTTAGGATTAGATCCTGTATGAGGTTATGTTAGTCTGTTTTGCTTCACTTGCTGATGCTACACTTAACAAGAGATTTTTGTAGAAGGGGTCCTTCTTTCCCTATACCCCTGCACATCCTAGAGCAGTACATTTCTAGTTCTTAAGTATCTTCTAAAGCAGCATGGGAGCAGCTCTCCCACCTAACCCAGGGCATCCCAATAGGCAGGAGACTTAACTGCAAAATGTTTGCTTGTGTGACTAAGCAGTATAAGTTCAGAAATTATTTTTTTAGTAGTGATGATGCAACAAAATGTAGCTCTCAAGCCAGTTCAAAGGGTAAAGCAAGTTACTTGTAATTCACGTTATTAGTGTGTAACTTGTCTCCCTCTAGCAAGCAGAATTGATACTGAGGTTCAAGTGTCTGCAGTTATGTCCAGTGTAGTTGCATACTCCATAAGCTTTGAGGCATAGGTGTTCATACATTGAAATGCAGTGTACTGGTTCATCACTGGAGATAATCCAGGTGGGTTGTTGTTACCTGGTTGCAGGCAGTTACTCCATTTTTGTAGCTGTTCTATTGGTGTGAAGCCATGTCAGAATGTCAGGTTTTTTGATTTCTAGAATAACTAGAAAAATGAGATTCCTGAAATCTTAAAGTAGTGTTTGCCAGGAAACTTAGGAGTGGTGTGGTGCCAAGAGTTGGAAAGATTGGCTTTTCAGTATACCATGTTAACAGTGCAGGTTTCATCAAGCCAGCAATACTAGCCCTTGTGCTAGCCAATGTGACACACATCTGCATTTTTAAAAGTTATCCAAAACAAGTAATTTCTGCTAACTGGAGATTCATAGATTCACAGTGGTGATTTCAACACTGATGCAACAGTAGCCCTGGGATCATGATATTAAATGCAGGGGAGTTATTGTAGGTAATTTTTTGAGTGTTTTATTTTTAAAAAAAAAGTTCTAGATTTCCTCTTTTCTTGAGGCATAAAGCTGGGGGTTCACTGTACTAGTGGAACGTGGCTTTACAGTGGGAGTAAGAAGCTTTGCTGCATTGGTGTTAGTAAATGCACCCAAATGTTTATGGTAAATTCTCAGGCATGTCTAATGCAAAGTGAAGGAAAAGGAAGATGGGAGTTTTTTGTCCTCTGCTTGAAATGATGTGCTAACTTTCTGTGAGTTATACTGGCCATTGATTAAAAATGCTAGTGCAGCTTTATTCATGAGGATGCTGACTTGATCTAGCTGGAGGAGAAGGAGGACTGTTTCGTAGCTGCGCAGCCACAGCATCTGAGAGGGGATCACACACACCAAACTGAATGCACAGCTACTTGTATGGCTACATGTTTTTCTTCTTGGATGAGCCAGCAGCAATAGTTACCTCTCTGTTAGTCAGTGTTAAGATGGGAAGAGTGTAATTGCCATCTGCACGGAAGTCGTGCCGGCAGGGGTGCTGGGGTCATCGTCTTGGGAATCCTGCTGTGTTGATCCCATGTAATCCCAACTCCAACAGTGTGCCTGAACTTGCAGCAAGGAAGCAGGTTAGAGCTCGTGTTACCTGGCAGCGTGTGGCAGTTGAAAGAGACCACAGTGCTCCATAAAATAAGATTTAGCTCATTTCTGGTATTACAATAGAAGGAATTTTGGAAAACTTGTAATTTCTTAACCAAGAGAAGAGGGGCAAGCAATTTGCTCAGGTTTCTGCAAGCTCAGCACAAGGATGAGGCCAGGTCAGTTAGAGGAGTAAAACTTGCACGTTTCAGGATTGCTAGTTTTCTTCTGAGCTCTGGATTTTTACATCCATAAGCAGCATAATGGAAAAATGAGGCTTTTCTCCTCCTTCCACTTGTCTCCTCAGCTGTCCTTTGAGAACTCCCAGGCTGGTGGTAATTTTGCTTCTGTATCTTTGCAGATGAGCAGCACAGTCTGTCAGCATTACACATCCAACTAGCTAATGCTGTCATTAGCACTAATGGGCTTTCTCAGACTGAGTTGGCATCTCTGTCTTTCTCAGAACTGTAGCTCCATCTTCCCTTTTGGGGAGGTTTCTAAGGAGTGACACATACCCTCCAGGAAAGCTGAGGCATTCCTCAGAGAGAAAAGCTGAATTGAAGGAGGCGCTTTCTTTACATTGATGAGACATATTTTTGCCCTCTGTTTGGAAGGACTTTTGGAAGCAGCTGACACTGAAGCCCTGCTATGGTTTCTTTGCCTGCATGAGCAGAGGTGTCAGGTGAGTGGTCTAGGACAGAGGCTGCCCTGACCTCAGGCTACAGTCTGCTATGTTGTCCTCTGTTCCATACAGGAAAGCTGCATGTCAGCTCTTAGCTTCACACCCCAGCAGGGCTTCCATAATGGCACAGGCATCTTTGCACACCAGATGGATTAGCAGCATTGCTAAAGGCCTAGATCTTTTTCTCTTATGCCCAAATACTGATTTCTCATGGTGAGGAGGAGTAAGTAGATGTCTAGAGACCCTCATACTCCAGTTGTGCTATTTCATGGCACTTCAGCAGAGAGATGCTGAACAAGCCCCTCTTTGTTCCCTAAGTGTCCTGTTGATGCAGAGTGAAAGAGCAAGCTGGAATGCCAAAATACTGGATTTTCTTGCCAGTTTGGAGCCAGTACAGCCTTGAGCAGTCTCTACACTCTCTCCTGGCCTGGGTGGACTTTTTTCTGTTGTGAAAAGCTCCATGTAAATGGGTTTGGGTTGTGTCTCCTGGTTTATTTCCTTTTTAACATATGGCATATATATTGCTCAGGAACTCCTCCATTAGAGTGGTGATAGAAAAGGGGCATATGTTACATGAAGTAACTCCATCCCCTCCTTCACTTCTCTCTGCTCAGTAGCAATGTAATAATTATTCCTACCTCTGCTGTCTTCAGGAATAGGAGATCAAAAGGCATGTTTCATTTCAGCAAATGAAATACAAGCACTTTGTACACATCCAGTGAAATCCTCTGCCAACAGTACAGACCCCAGCTGGACTGCTTGCATCAGGCATGGCAGATGTGGAATTAATTGGCATGTGTTCATGCCTGAAAATTAATCTAGAACAGGCACAGGGAGAGTTTAAAGTGCAGAAACTATTAGCTGTCCAGCTGGGTCACCCTTGATTCCTGTGGTCATCCTTGGTCTGCGTGGATGTAAGATTCAGGAATTCTCCCTTCGGGGTTACTCTCCACGTGGGAGGGTGTTGTTCACATGCAAGGTTGGCTTTCCAAGTAACATTGGTACTGTCATCATGCTGCCTTGGTGCTTTGACTGTATGAGCTTTTTTTGTTTTATTAATCATGGTGGTCATTGCTTTGTGAGGGAGAGGTTGCAATTAGTTTGAGGTGAGAGCAAAGAGAATGGGAAACTCCCAGAGTAGCTATCTGCATCCTCTGCCCATAGGAGGATTTCAGTGTCTTATCATGTGCTCCTCACAGCATTTCCTTTTCAAACAGGCATCATCCTCTCTTCCCACTTGTCCCTTGTATTGCTGGATGCTGCTGTTTTCCAGGGTTTGTTGCTGTTGTCTGTGTATGTTATTTGTCACTCAGCAAGTACTACCAGTCTCTAGACTCTCACTCATTTTGTTGCCTTTGCTCATGGTTGCACTTCCAACTCTTGTCAGTGCAGCAGGAGGAGAGAGGGCTTTCCTTAACAGGTGACTAGAGTATTGCCAAGCTGCGTTGCCTTGTTGCAAGCTCTTCTGTGATGCAGAAGTATCACTGCACCCTCACCACCCACCAGTAGTATTTTGTCATGTCTGTTATTTATGCTAGTCATACTGCCCTTTAGTTTGAGGTCACTAAATCTGTTTGTTCTTTTTATGAGCCCTTTTCCCTGTGTCTTTTTGAATGCATGGTTTGCCCAGTCTGCCCTCTTCTGTACTGAGATAAGACAGCTTTCTCTTTTTAATTTTTTCCCCTCTTGCAGTATTGATAGCTTTGCAGTTAACTTTACTTAAATTGGGAGAAATGCATGATGGTCTCTTGTAGAAAACCTCACTTAATAGCTTTTTCTCATCCCCTATTTATTGTGTTGAGTATTTTGTGTTTAACTGCTTGTCCACTTACCTTTTTGTGACCATGCTAATTAGATGCTGTGTAGGATGGTTCAGGTGCTGTCAGTGCATTTTTGTTTTTCCTACTAACTCTTCTAATGCTGAGAACATTTTTTTAATGCACGTGGCCTGTTCACAGTTGCAGTGAATTTCCTTTCAGTATTTCTTTGCAAACTCTGTTATCTTGGGAGTGCACTTTCACAAATACCCATTATCCTGTGACATGTGTCTGTGGAGCACTGTCCCTCTCAGAGCTCTAAGAGAAGGTGTTGGAAGACCATTTACTGCAGAGACTCCATCCACTAACAATGTCTTAGCTTGTGGAAACTTTGTTACTAGCTTTAAGCCTTGATGTTAATCTGCTTCAGCAATTCAGAGGGTACCAGATCCAACTGGGATTGAGCAATGCAAAAAAAAAGCAGTAGATTTGAAAGATTTCTCAGGCAACAAGTGCACAAGTTGACACACAAGCTGTTAATGCCAGGGAAGCAGGCTTGTCACGTTCATTGTCTACGCTCATTCACACAATTACCGGGCAGCTTTATTACAAGCAGGTCTCACACTATGGAACTTCAACACCAGCATGAAAACTTGTACTGTCCACAGATCCTTGCTGCATTACCTTTGTCATTACTAGCGTGCCTCGTCTTGCTGTTAAGAGTTACTTCAGTGTGACATGAGTGACTTACTGCTATACAGGCAATATTACCTCCTGCTAGAGCCCAGCTGGGTGTTGGCATGCCAGCCTGCCACCTTCAACCCTGGAGGTTTGCATTTGTCCTGCTTAAAGACCATCTTCCCACCTTCTCCCCAGACTGAGCTATTCCATCTGCATCCCCTGAGGTCAGGAGAGCATCCTAACCTAAACGGTGTCTCGGTGGGAGTTGTGGGGTTCCCTGTGCAGAGAATGTCATTGCTGTTTTTCCATGTGTGTCTGTATTTTGGAGGTAATGTTGGTTGTTTTTTTCTTTTCCTTTCCTCTTGCCTGTTGTTTGCAGATGTTAACGCAGGAGATCGAGTTCAGACCAATAGTGTAGCTACAGCATCAGCCTCCAACTCCACCTGAACCGGTACCAAGCAGCCAGCTGCACAGGAAAATCACCAGTAATTTGAGTCTTGCTCAGCAACACTGGTCACATTTGGAAAGAAAATTAAAAAGAGGAAAAAAAAATCCAACAAACCAACCAACCTGTTCATTTTAGTGTTCAATTTTTTTATTATTATTGTTGTTGTTCTTATTTAACCTTGTAAAATATCTATAAATACAAACCAGTTTCATTGTATTCTCACTCTGCAGAGTGTCCAGGGCAGGGGACTAGGTGGGGGGAGGAGGGAAAGTGGAGCAATACAACACACCAATGTCTCTCCCCTCGACAATCTCTTCATGTTGGAAGTTTGCTGTTGTGTTCTTCAGAACCAGGACTCTTGCCTTGTGCCCCCTCCCACAACAAAACGAAGGAAAAAAAAAAACAACCAACCAACCAAACAAAGGAAGAAAAAAAAAAAACAGAAAAGGAAAAAACCAAAACCACCACCTCATTCTCTGCTGAAGGTTTTTTTTTTTTAACCTCTTTTTTTATTTTCTTTTTAAGTGAAGTTTTGGACTTTGATGTAGTGCACAGCTTGAATTTGGTCGGGAGCTTAGCAGGGGTCATTCAACAGAGCTCAGCGTTTCTTGTCAGTGAATCCATATCCCAGGTTGTCTGAAGAACTGCCCCAGCTTGGTATGGGGAGCAGGCAATGTGATAGGAAAATCAGTTGCTGTGGGCTCGAGGGGGAGGGTTTGCTGTGTGTCTAAGGCTTGGACCGCTAGTGGAACCTTTCATTTTCAAAATCAGTGCTAGCGGTGGAGAAACCTGCAGCTTCATTATGGGACAACTCTTACCTGAGTGGGTTACATATAATATAATACACACACATGCATGAACACAAGTGGTTAGCTTTACTGAAGCAGCTCCTTTGCCCATCTGGAG
Source organism: Galbula dea (assembly GCA_013399015.1). Classification (NCBI taxonomy): domain Eukaryota; kingdom Metazoa; phylum Chordata; class Aves; order Piciformes; family Galbulidae; genus Galbula; species Galbula dea. Next base: position 367,929 of record VWZX01009872.1, on the reverse strand, counting down.
CACCTGCCCCATGTGTCATGGGCTGGTGCAGGGCAAATCATCTAGTGGAGGTGGCCAGTCAGCTCCCATCTTCAGCAGAGAAGAGCGGATGAACAAAATCCTCACAGAGGGTGGAGGCCCAGCCAGGGATGTGAAGGGACTTTTTGGAAAGTGGCCACTGTGAAACTTTGTTTTTTGGGTTTTTTTTCTTCTCCTCCCCCTGCCCAGGCTCTTGATTTGAACAGGCTTCCCTTTCCCAAGGTGCATACAGGAAAAGGACACCAGGGTTTATAATGTGAACTGTAACAGTATACTGGTTTATTTTGTAATATTTTTTTTTAACTGCAGTTTTAACTTGCAGGATGCCACATTCTCCAGTAGTTCTGATTTTAAGTCCACAGCTAGAATCTGTATTTAATTTCTTTTTTTTAACCTCTTGCTTTTTTGGATCTCTATTTATTGATGTGTGTTGCCATGTTGCCATTATGTTTTTACATTGGTAGCATATTAATAAAATACACATCCGAGTGCTCTCGACAGTAACTTGTACTTGCTGACTTGTAGGAAAGCTGGCTATATATGAGTGTGTGTGTATATATATTATATAAATATATACATCTATACATAGATACAATACTGCTTTTTTAATTTTGTCTACAATCTTGAAACAGTCTGACTGAAGCGTGAGGTGAATGCTTGTTCTAGTCCATCTGTTCAGGGCTCAGGTTTCCTCCCTGCCAAGGCTCATGTTGTGAGCATCCACGTCTCTCTTCCTAAAGTCAAAGCAATATTCCTTGGGAAAGGGTCAGGTGAGTGGCCAGAAGCAGCCACGGCGTAGAAAAAACTTTTGGAGACCTGATCTTGTTGTAGGCTTGTGGTTGGTGTCCATTTCGGCCTTACCCACCTTCAGAGAAACTCTAGTCGCCTTTGGTGCTTATCAAGCAGTAATTAAACCTACGGAGCTCTTAAGGCAAGCGGTTGTTTTTTGGGGGAATTCTTGGACCTTTGCATGGCCCAGAATAGCTGGCAGTTGTGGCTTCAGCAAGCTGGTCTGCCGTGGGGGTGGTGGGGGTTTTGCTTACAAGCTCGGTGTGTTTCCTCTTGCACCTTTTATGCTGTTGACGTGGGATTTTTTTTGGCAGCTGTCTCTTAGCAGCCCCAGAGCTGATAAAAGCCCGGCGCTCTTCCTCCTGCCTGACACACAGCAGGTTTGGGGGTGCAGGGCAGGAGCTGTTTCAAGAGATGAGTGACCATGAAACTGATAAACCCTCATGTTATACCCATGGTGATTTGCTGTTGAACACACACCTCAACCCCACCCCCAACCCCCCCTCAAAAAAAGGGGGGTGGGTCTTAAAGCTTTTAGCTGCCCTTACATTCAGGCTGGCTGCCAAGGCAGGCACACCCAGATTTAGAAACAGAAGGCTTTCCAAATCCTTACATGCAACTTAATAGAAATATGGCTGAAGAGCATCTTAATATGAGAGCTCAACTAGTCAGTGTCCCAGAAGGTAAGTGAAGGGGCTGGATTTACCCAGTGACCCAGATAGCTGCAGGAGACTGACAAAGTAGGACAGTGGCAGGGTATGGATCCACTGCATAGGCAAGACTGCTGAAGCATTAGCCACGAACGCTATTATTTGGAGGCAGTAAATAACCGAGTCTTTAAACGAAAAAGTAATAAGAATAATGAAGAAAAACTGCTGCTTGTGCCAGGAATTGTGGCTTCTTTTTCGCTTATCTTTTTGTTTCAGACTGGCAGAGGGGAGTTAAGAGCTTTTCTCTCTGGTTTTGTGACTGTGCCTGCGTCTGTGTGTGTCTTGTGTGTGTGTTAGGCTGGGGGGAGGGTCGGGGGCAGCCCTCTGGTTTTATTTCTCTTTTTTTTTTTTCTTTTTTTTTCCAAGGATCATGGCAGGATCACACACTCTTTTATACAAGTTAGATCCAGGTCTTTGAATAACTTTTTTTGTAAATAAGGAATTAAAAAAACACACAAAAAAATAACAAAAAACAAAGCTCCTCACCAAATTCAAGCTTGTACATTATTATTTTTGGTTGTTTTTGAATTTTGAGTTTTATTATTTTGTATGTAAATATGTGGACCCAGGAACTGTTATTAATGAGCAAAAAGTTACCGTTCAGGGCAGTGATTCTGTTTAATAATCAGACAAAATGTAGACGAGCTTTTTAAAGCCATATAGTTTTAACTCTGTACAGTAGGTACTGGCCTGTATTATTGTAACAATAACTCTAGCGATGTATAGTGTATCTATATAGTTTGGAGTGCCTTCGCTTCCATGATTTTTTGAATTTTATTTCCCTTTTATTTTTTTTCCCCTCCTTTATTAATGATGTCTCCCACCCCTAACCCACATTTTTGCTTCCCCTCTCTCCCCCCCCAGCTTTCTAACTCTTTGAGTGCTGTAAGGTTTCGGTGATACCCTGATCAGCAGCGGAATGAAAGGAAACCATCTCCACCATCCTTCATTTCATTGGAGCTGTGGCTTTGTTCTGGATGTCTCCCAAGTTGCCCACCTTGTCTTCTCCTCCTGCTGGCAGAAACCAGTTTCATTCAGGCACTTGCCCTAGCAGCTCATTTAGACTTTGCTCATTCTCTTCGCCCGATCCTCTGCCTAGAACTCCTCTGGGTGGCGGCAGCTTTCAGGAGGCTTGGCCTTGCTACTCTCCCTGCAGGGGGCAGGGGCCAGGCTCTGTGAGCAGAAAGGAGCCCTGGGGAGGGAAACCTCCAGTGCCTCGCAGGGATGCTGCGCGCAGAGCCTTTCAGCCACAGTAGGAGTGGGGACATCACTATAGGAGACCGCGGTGGGTTTTACTGCTTGGGGGGACTTTCTTTTCCTTTTCTTCTCCCTAATTTTTCCCCCACGCCCCTCCCCAGAGTCACTTTTGTTTTCTTGAGATGATAAGTTTAACATGACTCTTGATTTCTTGTGCCCAGCACGAAGGCCTTGTTTCTAAAACTAGTTTGCTTGTGTTTTACTACCTTGTTAGTATTCCACATAAGATTGTCTTGGATGGGAAAACACTTAACTCTTTACCAAACCAAAGGTTGCTGGTTTATTTCGAAGCATCTTGTGTTCATTCCAGTGAAGCAGAGGCTGCACTTTCTTTCTGGTGACATGAAGGTCAGTGATGCCAAGCTGTTGGCGACAGTCTGCTCAGAGCTGTCCCTCTCTTCCTTTACTCTCTTTCGGGCTTGTTTTTTAACCCAGTCTGGTCTTGATCTGTCCTTGATATCAGCCCTGCCTTGGCTTGGGTCTCTGAGTCAAGACTCGATTGTAGTCTGTCTCCCCTGATGGACCCCCCATCAAGACACTGGTGTTCTTTAATGTTAAACTTGCCTAACTTGCTAGGGAAAAAAAGAAAAAAACCTGCAAAAGAAAATTGTCTGGTAGAAGATCATCGAACACTTTGTCCCCTTATTTCAAAGCCAAGCTTTACCTAGTAACGGCAGGTGCCTGCGACTTGCAACTTAAAATTTCCCCCCGGTTTTCCATACTTGGAAAAGTAGGAGTCAAGCAGCCTGTCAGGCTTCGTGCTCCTGTATTAGGAACCTCAGCCACCGTGGAGATAAAAGGAAAAGCTGATGAGGAAAAAGCACAGTAGGGTATTTGGTCCAGGCTCTGCCTTTTGGAGACTGCCAGTGGGTACCCCTGGGGTGGCAGCTCATTTTCACAGGGCTCTCAGCTGCGTCTGGTGGTAGTTGTCTTCGTTTTGCAACACTGCAATAATGGCAAAACGACAGGAAAGGAAAACAGTACCTAAGGGGTTAGCTTGAGAAAAGTAGCTTCCTTGTGTTGGTCTTTCTCAGTTTATTTTTAATATATATATATAATATATTTATATATATATAATTTGCTTGCCTGTAAAATTTGCGTTCATTAATGTGTTGCTGATGGATCACTTGGGCCTGTACACACCAATTAGCGTGACCACTTCCATCTTAAAAACAGAAATCTAAAAATATATATATATTAAGGACTGTGGGTTGTATACAAACTATTGCATACACTTGTGCAAATCTGTCTTGATTTAAAGGAAAAGCAAAACCTGTATAACATTATTACTACTTGAATGCCTCTGTGACTGATTTTTTTTTTTCATTTTAAATATAAACATTTTTTGTGGAAAGTATGCTTAATGTTTTATTATTTCCCCCGCCCCCTTCCCCTTGTAAATATGTTTTGTTTTGTGTGACTCGGTTCGGAAATAGTTAACTGGTACTGTAATTTGCATTAAATAAAAAGTAGGTTAGCCTGGAAATGGAATTTAAAAAATACCAAGTGTGTGGTCTTTATTTCAAAAACTTGCCCCTTTCTTTCCTCCTCCTTCTCCTCTCGCCCTTCTCCACCCCTTGTTCCTCACCCTCATTCCTCTTTCCACTCTGCGAGAATAGGTGGACGTGAATCTTTGTAATAATAATAATTAAAAAAAAAAAACCACAGGAAATAAGCATGTTTTCTTAATTGAGCTGTGTTATTCCATGCTGTTTTTCAAGAGGTGCCAGCTTGTCTGTGATACCATTTGATTTGATGGAGAGAGGAACCCTGGGACTTCAATATTTCAAATTAAAACCAACCAATCTCCCTTTACTGTCCACCTATAGATATGAACTTCAGAATCTGTGTAAACTGCTGGCTTTGAATCCTGCACCCATGGTTGTTTGGGTTGTATTTTTATTTTTTTAATCATTTGATCCCATTAGTAATGTTATTTGGTGGTGATCTGTAAAGTTTGTCGAGACCACGTCCAGTGGACCGTTCCTCCAGCAAATCAGCACGTAGCTATCTCTGAGTTGGGTTTCTGGTACTGGATAATGTATGTATTAAACATGACATGTCTATTAGCGCAAAAGAAAAAAGAAAAAAAAATAAAAATCCTTTTTTTGGGCTGGCTGACCTGGCCGAATCCATTCTGTCGCTATCTTAAAGGCTAGATGCGAGGTCATGTGACTGCTGCTTCAATAAAGACAAATTTATATTGCAAAGAGGCTCTTCTTGGTTTTTCATGTGCCACAAGCTGCGGTCATCCTTGGGAAACTGAACTGAACTGGACCCTCTGCTCAGGAACTGCTCCAGGAGAGGTGGGAGTGGGCCAGGAAGGGGTGTCCTGGCTGTGGCCATGACTAGGGTGCACTGCTGGGATGGGGAGACAGCTGCCTCCAGACTGCTGATCAGGGCGTGACCTTGGTTTGGAAGAGAGATGGTCTGTGCCCAAATTCAACTGGGACTGGAGAAGAGGCTGCTGTTACCGAACTGGTTGGTGCATGACAGGACTGAGTGGGTGAAGCCTGGCGCTTCCTGCAGAGTGAGGCCTCCCCTGCTCCCTGGACCAGGCAGCCAGCAGCAACAGGATGGATGATACCCTTGATGCGTCCAGACTGTAAGTGGTTGTATTAGGCTTTTTAGAGACACAACCTTCCCTACCCTTCTCCCATCCATCGCTTGCTGCTATGCACTGGCTCCCCTGCCCACACCGAGCTTTTTCGGGGCTGTTCTCACCCTTCCTGGGTGCTGAATATATCCTGCTGCCTCTTGAGAGTCTGCATGCAGCCAGGTAGATCTCCCCTTCAGTCAGGGGAGTTAAAGCCTTCTACGGGGTTTTTGTGCTCTGCATCACCTATCTCTGCTTACATTCTCCAGAGGCAAAGCTGGGTCCTCCAAGACTATGTAGGTGAGTAACAACCAACCTCTTCCCATTGCTCGCAAATGGCTGTAGCAGCGTATTTGTGACATCGTCTGCAGAGCTCCCCACTTGCCACAGAGTGAGATGATGTGACTGAGCGCAAACAAAACCTTGTCCCCAGGCAGAGCTGCCTGGCAGAGCATGGCTTCTTCCCATAGGCCCTGTGTATGGTGGCAAGGCCTCAGGTTGTGAATATGTAATGGACTGCTAAGAAGAGAGATGGAGGGGTTGGGTTTGGGTTTTTGCTTGTGTTTTGGTTTGGGGGGATTTTTCCCCCCTAAGCAGATTTTTAGAAACTGGTGGAATCCAGGAGTTAGAACAGGACTGCTCATCTTGGCTTGCTTCTTGAACACCCTGTGTTTTATGCCACCTCCACATGGTGAGCAGGTCCAGGTGCCTGCTGCTGACATGAGAGTGCGCGGCAGGTCTTGTATGAGGGAGGCCAGGGCTGCAGGCAGTGAGGTAGGGTCAGAGGTGGGAAAGATAAGTGAACTTGAGAGGTAGCAAGAGGTATTCATCCTCCTCCCACCAGCCCACTGGCTACCCTGTTACCACTCTCTACAGCTGTCTGGAAGGAAGCTGTACTGAGGTGGGCATTGATCTCTTCCCAAGCAGCAACAATAGGACAAAAGGAAACAGCCCCAAGTTGTGCCAGGGAATATGTGACTGGAAATTAGGAAAAATTTTTTCATTGGAAGGGCTGTCAGGCACTGGAATAGGCTGCCCAGGGAAGTGGTGGAGTCACCATCCCTGGAGGTAGATGTATAGATGTTGTGCTAAGGGACATGGCTTAGTGGTAGACCTGGCAGTGTTAGATTAATGGTTAGACTCTATGATCTTAAAGCTCCTTTCCAACTTAAAGGATTCTATTATTTTATGTTTCCTACAACATAAGAGCGGGTGTGTCCTCCTCCTCCCCCCTTCTGCAGCTTATTCCTGTAATCAAATCCTTTGGCAGGCAAGAGGGCTCAGGAGGTGGATGGTGACTGCTGGAAAAACCCAGGTCGTTTGAGGGCATTTTTGCTCAGGGAGGTAATTGATGTTGGTTGGGATGCTGTCATTCATTAGCAGTCTAAGGAAATGAAGGAGACTACCCACCTGGGAGTCTTTGGACCATTTACTGTTCCACCTCATTCCTCTTTCAAGGTTTTTGTTTCATGGTAGAAGGCCTAGGAAGGGGTTGGTCAATGAAAGCTCTTTCTTCTGGAGGCTATAAATCTGGGGCTTGCATAGCAATGAGAAATGGTTTGCATTTGTTTGGCAGCAGGAAAATTAGGTGGGTGGGTGGAGAAAGGCTTCAGTAGGTTAGGAACCAGCACAGGGTTTGCAAGAGGCTTTAAAGGGAAGGGCTGGATACTAGTGGCTCAGTAATAAACAAAAGGAAGATTCGTTCTTAGGATCAATCTTGCAGCAACTTAATGAGAGAGGCACAAATACAGCTTTTCAGTCTCCATAAGGCTGGTGGGAGTGGCTGCTTTCCAAATCCTAGTGATGTGAAATGTTGAGTGAGAAGGTGTTGGCCAAGAAGGACATTTAGAAGGTTTAGTGCACTCTTAGTGAAGTGGCTACATATGAGCACTGGTTAAATATTTCAGGCTTCTTGCTGCATCTGCATTCAGAACACTGGTGGTGTTCGCACTCAGTGCTGACGTTGTCACCAAGAGCAACAGCATCCGGTCTTTGCTGCGCAGCTGCAGTTAGCTCACTGCGAAGTGCATTGCAGGTAGCACCACACACTTCCAGCCACTACCGCAAGGAAGAGGATAAACATCCCCACACCTAGCACTGACTGAGGAGCTCCAGGGTGGCATGGGAGTGCACTTTACTATAAAAGTTCCATGTTGGGGGAGCTAGATGTGATAAATCTCAGATGGCTGGGCACAGGCTGGTCTGTCCAACAGGTCTAACCAGTTGCAGACTAGTGGCCAGTGTTTGAGTGAGTGTTTCCAGGGGCAGTCCCAGTTCTCAGGTCAGTTGAAGACAGTGTGCTGAGCCAGGCTGGCCAGGGAGGGCTCTGGTCGTGAGTGACAGGTGAGCAGCCCAGGAAGGAAATGGGACATCCCTTCTGAGTGCTACATGAAGGATTGGGTTTTGGCATTTGGAAACAGGCCAGGAGAAGTGGCCTGAACACCAGCCATAGGAGGTGGAGGAAGAGGTGTGTGGGGTTGACCTAACGTGTGGGAGAAAAGGAAGGTATGAATAATAGCAATCAGAGCAGAGAGCCAGTGCTGCCTCTCCTCCCCAGGTTTCAGCATACACCCTTCCCATCGGCCTGCTGTGATTGTTCCTCTTGTGCAAACAGTGCCTGATGAGATCCTTTCTTTGCCAGTTCTGCTTCCACTAGTGGCTGTGGGGAGAGGTGGGGGTCTTGGTCTAGAGTGGTCCCAGGCAAATTGGTTTTACTAGTCTAGTTGTACACATTGAATCTCAGGGACTTGGCAGTTTTGGCAGATGTTCAAAACAATTGCTGCCTTTCTGGTGGAGTGGAGGGCATGCATATGAAACAGCAGCTCCTCTTCCAAGCCCAGGCCTGACTCTGGGGCACTGAGGTGAAAAGGCTGGTGAATGCTAAGAAGACACTGATTCATCAGTCAGAAAAACCCAGGAAAAGCTGCATAAACAAGATTTTGGTGGAAGAAGGGAGACAGGACTGAGAGGAGGTAAAGTTAGTGTCAGTGCAATTGGACCTTGTTAAAAGCTTTTGGTATGTGAGGATCATACTTGTAGGGTTGTCTTCCTCCTCCAAAACTGAGGGCTGAATTGAGCCCAACAAAGTAGCAGAGGCAGATCCTGTGCATTTGCAAGACCAGGAGCAGATAAAACAGCAGTGCTCAGAAAGCAGCAGGAGCACTTCCACAACAGCATCACAGCCAGGTATACAGCAGCAACTTTTGTGATAGCTGTGTTGCTTTTAAGGGAGGCAGGAGAGCATGGGTTTGTTGTAGTTTTGTGTTGACAAAAACACATAGTATGTGTCCAGCAAAAAAGGGGCATTGGCTTTCAGTTGTTCTACCAACAACCCTTGTGCTGGTCTGAGCTGTTGTTACCATGGTAAGATTTCCTCCTTCCACGATGTAAGAGCCATATCAAAGACCTGAGAAAATTTCCATTCATTCATTTATTGCAAAAAGAGCCATTTTTAACCATTCTTACAGTCCAGTGACCCCAGAGGCTTGTCTATTTCAGCCCAACTCCACCTGCCAGGATGCCAAAGCCAGCAAAACAGCACAGCCGAGCTCCCTCCCAGCCCGCAGCTGGTGAAAGAAAAGCAAGACAAGCAGAATTTCTCCAGTGTTTCCACTGTATTGGTGCAGTCCTGGAGACATCTGGTATATTTGTTTCAGGTACCAGCTCCTCCCCTGGATTGTTCTGGCTCCTGCTTGGAGAGGGAATGGTGCTTCTTGTGCTGTTGATTTATGATCCCAATTTCAACACTTTGCTCGTTTGCTTTCTCAAAGAGCATTCTGCAAAGCTTGATGAAAACCACGCAGGTGGTAATGGAAAGCAGTTCCTAAGAGCAGAGGTTTCTGCAGTAGTCCTGACGTGGCCTTCCTTTTACGTGCTAGGCAATGTCATGTGGAAAAGATGGCTTTACCCTGACAGTGTCACTTAAATCGTAACAAAACGCAAGACATTTATAGCTCAGCCCGTGTATAGCATCTGGAGTCCCTTGCCCCCCTCTTTGTCATGCATAGGGCTCCAAGAGACCAGAGCACTGCAACCTAAGTCCATTCCCACGCCTGTTGGAATACTTATCTTTTTAAAACCACATCAAACTGTACAACAAGCCACATGGAGAACATTTATTCTTGACAGACTGTCTCAGAAATACAGTAAGTGCCTCAGTGGATCAGTCTTCCTGTTGTACTATTCTGCTGCATCAAGTTTTCCATGTCTCTTATTACACTGGATCTTGTGATTCATGTTATCCCCCTTCTTTCAACCACGCTAAATTTGTCCAAGGTGGCCTGAGGCAAAAGAGCTGATCCCTGCATAGCTTCTCCTCCCACACTGTGCAGAGAGCTTCTTTCTATGTTTTTGCATTTGCTACCTTCCCATTTACTGACTAGCTATGCACACTATGAGAATTTTCCAAAATCCCCAAACCCTAACGGGATCATCCTCACAGAGTCCCAAGCAAAACTCGTGACCTGTCTCTGACTGCTGCCAGATTTTGCAGGACTCACAGAAGCTGCCTGACCAGTCACCTCCTGTCCCTCGTTTAGTGACCTGGAGACCAGCAGTGGTTTCTTGGTGCGGCTCTCGGATTCCTTTTTCCTGTTCTGATTTACAGCCCAGTGCAATATGGGATTATTCAGACTTTCTCTCTCTCATTCTCTCTCTCTCCTCCCACTTCTCCCCTCCCCTCCCTTCCCTGCCTCTCCACCTGCAGCCCAATCTCAATCCACCAAAAAAATCTGATGAAAAAATTTTCTGCTGAATTTTGTTTTGAAGAAGCAGCATTATGCTCAGGATTAGTTCAGGATCATGGTGCCCAGTGACAGGACAAGAGGTAACAGGCACAAAGTTGAACATAGGAAGTTCCATCTAAACGTAAGGAGGAACTTCTTTGAGGGTGGTCGAGCACTGGACCAGGCTGCCCAGAGAGGTGATGGCATCTCCATCTCTGGAGACATTCCAAACCCACCTGGACGCCACCATGTGCAACCTGCTCTAGGTGACCCTGCTCTGCCAGGAGGGTTGGACTAGGTGATCTCCTGAGGTTCCCTTCTAACTCCTAACATTCTGTGATTGTAGCACTTTACAGGCCCAGCACAAAGAAGGGGCTGTCAGTTACAGAGAAACAATGGAAGTACACAGAGACCAGCCCATTATCACCTTAGCTTTGAGAGCTAACACTGTTGTTACCTAAGTTGTAGTCACCAATGACTAAGCATTTTGGGTGTGGTGGTGTCGCTGTGTCTGCTCCTCCAAAAGCTGGTGTGTTTGATGTCGGTATTGGTGTAAATGTGCCTTTCAGATGCTAAACCCACAGACCTCAGAAATTTTGACAGGTGAGTGCTGGAGAGTTGAGCAAGTCCCCAACAGCTCTCTGAACAGATGTACTGCGCCTGTCCGCAGCCTGCTGGTTTCTGACATCCTGAGCTGGAGCACCCTCATGCTGGCAAACAGGGCAAAGCCAGCATCCTTTCTGGATTGCCCCCTGGAGCTGGAAAACCAGAGTGACTAACACTCTTCTAAGAAAATAAGATTCTTTCCAGAATTAGTTCTCTTTTGGGATGAAAAAAAGCAAGAAGAGGTCAGCCCAAAGAGCAACATTTCTGGAAAAGTTGTAATCACTGGCTAATGGGTTCCTTGCACATGGCCATGTCAGCCCCTGCAATGTCATTCTGCTATCACCTAGCCTCAGTTACTAGTGCCAGACACTGCCTGGTTGGCAGGAACCCCTCTGCTGAGGTCAAGGGAGCCTTTTCTGTATGCAAGGACTAATTTTGTGAAAAGATGATGTAAATTCTGAGAGTTTTCATTCAACTTCAACATTTTACTAATAGCAATGCTAAGGCAGGAAGCCACTCTGCTTCACTCTACCAAGGAAACTGGTGGGACATGCTTGAGAATAGATCCTGTGTATGGTCTCAACTCAAAATTCCCCACTGCTGGAATTTTTTTTCATTTAATGTTATTGATGCAAGGAAATACCATCAAAAGCTGAGGTGCAAATCTTTATTGGTCTCTGCCTGGAAAACAAACAAGGAGTGCTAACACTGCTTTCACACTCAAGCTTCTCTTCATGATTAGAAGAGGAAAATTAGCTAATGAGGTCCAAACCTAGTTGAGGAGAGAGTGGAGCAGGCTAGACTGGGACTGCCACACCAGAAGGTATACAGAGTAGTTCCAGGACAACATCTCTGGCAGGCAGCAGGATGGACAGCCAAAGAGGGAGAGAGGATTTTCCATTCTGGGTGCCCTGGGAAAAAAGTAAATATAATGTGCTTCCCTCTCCTTCACCATGCTCTGAGCTCAAATCACAGAGGGGGAGGAAAACCAACCTGGCTTCTCTTTGGTCTCTAGGAGGCTTTGGGATCCTTGTCTGACCCATCAGAAAGGTCCACCACTGTCTCTCCTGGGCTTTCTTCGTTCAGAAATTTAGTTAGCTCATGTGCAACTGGGGCACAGCAAGTGTTGTCAGCCACACTTGGTCCAGCAGCCGTCCCACTCAAAGCAGTGCTAGCTGTCCCAGAAGGAGGATCTCCCTTTATGTTGCCAGCAGATGTCTCCTGATGTAGTGCCAGATCAGCCAGTATCCTCTCTGTGCCCCCGTGGATGATCTGATGAGCAGCATAGATGTGTTTTCTTTGGGACTGCCTCACTGTGCATAAAAAGAGGTAAGGATTTTACTTGGAAATGTACTGCAAAGTGTTCTCTGTAGGGAAGAAGGGAGGAGCAGCTTTTAGCCTTCCTGCAGCTATGGAAAAGTCTATCTCAGGCAAAAAAAAAAAATCTTCCCCTTCTAACTTTTGCTGAAAGTGTTCTGCTGCCACCTAATAGCCACAACCAACTTTGCATTTCCCTTTGAAGCCTAGCCCCCACAGTGAGAAGCACAGCCAAAGTGTTTTCCTTTCCAGCATAGGGTATAACTGCCCAGAATGTTATTTGGCTTTAAAATAACTCCCCTTCAGTGTTTGTGAATTGCAGCATGCCTCTGAAAGAGTGGAGCTGAAATCTGCCCTCTCCTGCATTGGCATGTTGCCTGCACTGAGAAATTCTGACTGAGTTCAAAGTGAGACGTGGGGACAGTATAGACGCATTAAGATACACACCTTGCCATCCCCCTTTTACTACTGCAGGACTGTTCTTTACAGTGTTAGTTTTCATTCAATCTTGTTTGCATGTATTTCCAGCCCACCTCCAGGAAAATAATTACACAAGCCAAAGCATTCACCCTACATTTCTCTTCACTGGTCTTCACTAGTCTTTGTTTCCTCTTTCTCTCCCTAGACTTGAGAAGCTGGTAAAAAAAATGTGGGGACTGAAATACTGCAGGCTTACAAGGAGCACATGGGGAATGTTGCAGGAATGAGCTGTGGCTCTCATTGTGTCACCTGCAGAAGTCCGAGGCTTCCCCATTGCTTTGGTCTGTATGCTGTAAGGTGAGCTGTACTTTAACTGTGAATCTGAACCCCTGGTGTCTTGCATGCTGTCATATAGCTCTGCATACTGTCACTGACTCAATGTTACTAACCCATCCTGTTTATCCATCTTTCAGGTCCATTTTGCCAACAGTGAATGCAACTGGATCTTACTTTGAAAAGCTGACCTTCACCAGCTGGCTCTCAAATCCCAGGAGAGCTTTCTCTACCCCCCCAGGCATTTTGGCTTCAATTGTGTATGTATGAACTGCACCAACTATACTTGGAATACTGTCCTAGTATTGCTGCAGTCCCTTCCTCCACTCACAGTGAATCCCACCTAAAAGAAAGCAGGCTCAAACTGATGAGTGATTGTCCTTTTAAAAGCAAGTTTTTTCATATCAGCACATTGACTTCTACTTCCAGTGAGGGAAGGTTCAGAAGTGAGGTGCAGAGGAGTTTCAGGATAACCAGTATTGGATAATCCCTGCTTTTATGCAAACGAATGTGACAAAAAGAGGAGGATAAAACTAGGTCATGGCAAAATAGAGATGTCTAAGGGGGAGCTGAAGTGTAAACAAAGACTGAACTTGCAGGCCATCAAATCTCTGTTCTACAAATGGATTTAGTCCTCTGGCAGACCAGACAACTGTCCTCTCAGATCACTTCCTGCTGGTTGGAAGGAAGGACTATGTGCCAGGTTACTAAAACAGAGTTATAATAAATAACCTAGGTCATTACAGGGAAATCTTAAAAGCTGCCACAGAAACACAATACACTGCTGTGCTCATGAGATCTAATGCCATTCTTTGATATTATTTCCCTCAGAGTTACACGGAACAGTTACTGGTTCTGCCTCCCTGAAGGTATCACTGTGCAGGAGTTTATGGCAACACGTGCTCATCAGAACATACATTTAGCAGGTTCAGCTACCTTTTAGTTCCATGGAGACCCCTCCACCTCCTGCAGCAATAGCCAAAGACAGTATGAGGCAAGTCTCTTCCTGACGTTTGATGTTTGCTGCTACAAGAGCATTGTGGTAAATGTCACCTGATGGCATTTGAAGGAGCTTTTGTACTTTATCACCTATTGCTCTACCTCTTTTTTTTTTTTTTTTTACCACTTTTTTACCACTTTTCAGCATCCACTTTAATTTTTGTCTGGGTCTAACTCTGCTTTCCAGGCAAATTGACTGTAGCTATCTCAGATGTTAAAGACTTTTTTTCCTCTATTGCTTGGGAGTCCTTCTGAGGTGCCGTGGTTTTTAGCTGCAGCTGTATTTAAGCCCTTGATGGTACCTCTGCATGTCCAGAATCCTAGGCCATCTCCAGGTCTCCTCCTTTCTGAGACAGGCTAACCTTTGTCTGTTAGTGCCTAAGCTGCAGATTTCATTGACTAAAGTTACAGCACCTGCTTTGGTAGGCTTGCAGAAGCAGGGCTAAGGAGAAGGGACCTGATTTAAGCTTACGAGAAAATTCCAGGTGATTAATAGATACTGTTGTGACAAATAAACAGGCTAGGAAGCAAAAAGTTTGCACAATTCAGAGGCTACAAAATGTATTTGCAGAGTTTGTGTTTTCACTCACAAAGCAACAAAAAAAGCAATGAAGTAAGTGCCTTTGTTCTCAAGTCAGAGAAGTACACTGAGGCAAGGACCACATCAGACTCTATTGTCATACAATTGCTTTTCTTCGATTATATCCACTTTCTGTGGGTGACTGGTTTAGTCATGGTCTTCTGAGTGTGCTGGTCGGTGCAAACATCCCAGTTAAGAACAGCTATTTATTCATGATAATGTAAAACACAGGTTTCGAGGGTCTTCCCCTCTGTATTTTCACAGATACCACACCATTTTGGCTAAACAGAAGCATCCTTTACAACTGTAAGATTATCTACTTAAAACATGGTGCCACTACCACATACAGCCAACCCTAAAACCTTATCACAGAATCACAGAATATTAGGGGTTGGAAGGGACCTCAAAAGATAATCTAGTCCAATCCCACTACTAGAGCAGGATTCCCTGGAGTGGGTCACACAGAAGCACATCCAGACAGGTTTTGAATCTCTCCACAGAAGGAGACTCCCCAGCCTCTCTGGGCAGTCTCTGCCAGTGCTATGGCACCTGAACTGGGAAAAAAATTTTTCTTCTGTTTACACAGAACTTCCTATGCTTCAGCTTACAGCCATTGCCCCTTGTCCTGTCACTGGGCATCACCAAGAAGAGTCTGACCCCATTCTCCTGACACCCACCCTTCACATATTTATAAACATTAGTGAGGTCATTAGTTTGAAAGATACCTGGTGTAATGATTCAGTTATACCATAGGCCTAGAAAAGTCTGTAGCTTCTTTTCACCTCTCCCTTACATGTTGAGGTACAGGTTTTTGAACACCTGAATTCTTTCATGTGTCTGAAGAAACTTTAAAAATTAAAGTCAGATGTGACCAGGTCTGTACCTAATGTCATTTGAATAAGAGCTGCTGTCACAGAATCAATCATAGAATCATAGAATGGCTGAGGTTGGAAGGGACCTCAAAGATCATCTAGTTCCAACCCCCCCGCCATGGGCAGGGGTGCCAATCACTAGACCAGGTCACCCAGGGCCACATCCAGCCTGGCCTTGAACATCGCCAAGGATGGGGCAGCCACAACCTCTCTGGGCAACCTGTTCCAGTGCCTAACCACCCTCCTGGTAAAGAAATTCCTCCTAATCTCTAACCTAAATTTCCCCTCTTGTAGCCATTTCCCCTTGTCTTATCACAGTTTGAGAATACAAAAAGTCTCTCCCCTTCTATCCTATAGTCCCCCTTTAGGTACTGGAAGGCAGCTATGAGATCCCCTCGAAGCCTTCTCTTTTTAAGGCTGAACAACCCCAACTGTTTCAGCCTTTCCTTGTAGGGGAGGTCCTCCAGTCCTTTAATCATCTTTGTGGCCCTCCTCTGGACTCTCTCCAACAGGTCCACATCTTTCTTATGTTGAGGAGCCCAGAACTGGACACAGTACTCCAGGTGGGGCCTTACAAGGGCAGAGTAGAGAGGCAGTCCCCAATGTCTTTTTCCTTAACAGGGAGTGCTTCTCCAAGAAGAGACATCTGACTTGTGGCCTCTGCCCTGCCTGCAAAGGATGGAAGGTGACTGCCCTTGTTATTAGGGCAGAGGCTCTCCTGTGTGAGACTAGCCTCCACCCACCCTCTTCAAACTGAGCCAGGTGCCAGCAGGTATTTGAGAGTCAGGATTATCCAGTGATAATCTGCTGTGAAATAGATGCAAGTTCTAGGAACCTGTATCTGGAATAGTGGTCCTGCCATTTTCTAGGTAAGTGCATGTGCCAATACTTGAAAGTTTTCCTCTTCTTGCAGCTTTGTGTCTCATATGATGCTGTCTTGAATTAAGCTTGCTCTCTGCTTCTGGCTCTTAACTAGTTGTGGGGGAGGTGGCAATGGGGAAAGCACATGATCTTTGTTCCACATATGACATATATTTAAGTAATCTGCCATTTAAAGATTTGTAAAGATTTTAGAAATTGCCATATAATAGACAATTCATAGCTCTGCTACTTAAAGACTTTTCCCAGTTTGTTTTTGAGGGTGTAACAGGCTGCTTCTTTTAATGTAGTTTTATTGTTGCAGATACACTGAATTTACATCAGGTCTGAATTCAGGCCACCATTTAAAAAGACTAAAGCTCCTGAGAAACTGGTGAAAAAGGGTCAGATGGCTTAACTTTCTACCTGCAGGGTGCAAAAGCCTAATCTCAGAGGGCTGAGAAAACTCTTGGCACTACATCTTTCCATTCAGTGATCTAGAGTGAGGAGGGTGAAACAGTTCATGAAGAGAATAGTTAATGCACTCCTTACCTTTTTCTCTGGTAGACATTTTTTCAGCTTCTGGAATCAGGAATTGGTAAACCAGCTCTGCTACAATCTCTTCTGATTGCAGGCGAGTTCGACTACAGAATAGATGCAGAATGGGATTAGTGTTTGAATTTTCTTTCCAAATCACCTCTGTGAAGACAACTCCCTTGTAAATATTCTCACTATTTTCAAGGGAGTGTATTGTCATAGTAGTAATTGTCAGTTGGCTCTCTCTTTATCCTACAAATAGGTGATAGTGTGACTATACCCCTTTGCACTGCATTGCCAATGTGTTCAATACTACATCTGAAAGCAAAATTTTCAGGGAGAAGATCACCCTAGATCTTCTTTTGTTCACCCTAGAGAACAAAACACCGAGATCTTTTTCTTCTGCCTATCGCTGTGCCAGGAACATGGTGAAAGCAGATTTCCAAAGAAGCAAGGGCAACAGGTTTTCACCAGGTTAGGAACCCAGTTCTCACTGATGACAGAGTTAGACACGCAGAGACCTCTCAGGATTTGCATCTTTGCCAATTTAGTCTCTGGCCCATTGCTGAGTTTGCTAAATTCTTCCCTTTTTGTGACTCTGCTTTTGGCTGGTCCCCATGCTCTTTTCCATGCCAGTGTTTGGTGGGTTCCCAGTTGGCCCAGGGGCTGCATGTATTATCTACACTTCATTCTCCCCAAGGATTTCAACATTCTGGTTGTATTCATCTAGTCACAAAATAAACAGCTGCTGTACCATAGGAGAGGCACTGTGTCTTTGGGATTTTTATGGCCCAATTCCAAAAAAAGAGCATAGAAGCTGAACTGGAGTTTTGGCAGGTCCTAAAAAGTATTCACTGCTGATGCCCCAGCCAAACACAAGACTGTGGCATTCTCAACAACTTACTCTGCTCAAAGTGCCTTGTCAGGCAGCCATCAGTATGACTGACCCCATGGAAATTGGCAGTTTCTTAAAGAACAGCCACCCCAGAATCTAAGGCTACTGTGTGGCTGTATCTTTTAGCACCTCTTTCAAACTGATTTTCTGTAGTAGTGTAAATAAATGAAAAGATCAGTATGAATGGGTACTGATTTAGGCAGTTCCCAGATGCACTTAAAACTCAGTCACAGCTTCACATTGGCATGGAGAAGTCTAAAAACGGTGATTCACAGATTCCACAAGTGATTTGCAAAGGGAATCTGGCACATGCTGTAAAGAAATAAGGCTCTGAAGGATTTATGTGTGTACCACGTAGTAACAGTGAGGTTCCCATACAGCAGTAACACTAATGAAGTGATCGTGAACAGGATGGCTCTGCCCTTCCCATGTCTTAGATTATACATGTAACCACAGATGCAGATGGTCAGGCAGGTTCTAAACTGCTGTAACCAGCCTCTAATGTGCCATTTAATAACATACCGACTTTCCATCTCGTAAGCAATGTCATTGATTTCTACAGCCATTCTCTGAATCTCTTCCCTGGCTTGCTCTTCAGCTGTGTTCTCCATGCTGCTCAGGATAATGTCTTCCAAGTAGGAGTCAATAGTGCTCTGGTGCACTTTCACCACCTGGAACATAACATTGAGATATTTTTCTTCTGCCTATTGCTGTGCCAGGAGCATGGTGAAAGCAGGTTTCCAAAGAAGCAAGAGCAACAGGTTTTCACCAGATTCTTAACTTCAGACAGACCAGCTTGAGATCTGGTTTCAGAGGTGCTTTCTGGGGAGAATAACTTGTGTAAAAAATTATTTTCTAATAATTCTTTCTGGGACCTAATTGAACAGAAATAAGTGAAGTTAAAAACCAGTGGTGGAAGAAAAACTTACTTGCAGATCCAATTCTGCTGCAGCATGTTAGTTCTGTGAATGCAATACCAGTTACTTGCTCAGTTCTCATTGTCCCCCAACCAACAACTGCCAAATAATAATCGTCAGTATTGACTTCATTAAATTAATCAGCTTTCATTCAAGCAAATCCTGAAGGAAAAGGCTCCATCAAGCCAGTCAAAATAACTTGAATAAGCCAAGATAACATTGTTTCCTTATAATGGTTGTGGAGCAGAGATTCTAGAAATGGGTAGCAGTTTTTCTTCTGCTAGTCTGAAGGGCATAAGCTCATGGCACTTTAACTGTCTTTGCTTTCCACTCAGAGATGCAGAAATAAAAGGAGAAGCTAAAAAATAAACATGATACCAGACTCTCTTGAAATTAATCTCCTCCTACCAAGTTTGAAAACTATTGGTTTATCCAATTAGGCTCCCACTCATTCCCTTCAGCTGGAACAAATATGCTTCATGCAATCAGGAGACAGGGAATAGGAAAGGGACTATAGAATAGTTATGGAATATGTTAATTCAGGATTTTTATTTCTGGATTTCAAGGTTATGTCATCCATTATCATTACTTCAAAATAATATTTGTGCCTCTTGTTATTTGCAGTCCAATTCTGGGGGATAAAATCTTGTCAAAACCTGGCTTAAAGGCATTGTTCCTGGGAGAGTACCTAACAGTTTTGCTGGACAGACCAAGTGCTAACAAAAGATTATTCCTCAAGATGATCTAAGTGCATCTCTTCTCCATAGGCATTTGCTGTGGAAATTTAGAAACCTGCATTCATTCACGACATATGTCTAACATGACTGTTAGTAGGGGTATTCAGACCATCCTTAATTTAATGGACATAATTCTTCTAGGTAGGAATCACGATCTCTTCACTAAGCCTTTCCCTTCAATTTTAAAACTAGCTAGGATCAAAGTCAGAACTGAAGCACCTCCCTTCCATCTGGACCTTCCCACAAGAAGGCAGTTCCTACAAACTGCCCACAGTCCCACTAGCCTCCCTCTCTTGCCTGTTTGAAAATCTCATCTTCTTCCTGACGCTGCCTCTCTTCCAGCTGACGACGTCCACTCTCCTCTGCTTCCCGCATCCTCCTCTGCCTCTCTGCCAGCATGACAAAAGCATGGATCTTCCGTTCTTCTTGCAGCCTCACCAGCTCTTTCGACAGGAAATCAAACATGTTTGCCAGTGCCCTCCCTTCTTCCCCAGCCAAGTGGTTTTCCACTGATGACAGCTTTTAAAAAAAAAAATTCAAAGAATTGTGTTACAAACCCCAGGAATGCTGTTCGAAGTCCCAGGACTACCGCAGGCATGTGGAACAGCTCTGCAACACCCACTCAGAGTAGCCATGGGATAACCCTAGGAATTTTGCATTCTTCTTCTTTCACATGTGCTGGCCTGGATTCTGCATGTCCTTGTGCATAGGCTCTGATGGTATGAAGAAGGTGAAAGATGGCAAAACTAATTAGGGCAGCAATAGTCAGATACTGACACTAGGAAAAGCAGCCCCTTTGCTTGAGTGGGTGAGAGGAGGTAGATGTGCTGTATTCCAGGTGTAATGAATGGCTTATGTGGCTGTGAGTATAACCAGAATAGCTGCTGAGGCCACCTACTTGCTACTGGGGAACACTCCACTGCACAGACCAAGAAAGGGGAGCTATAAAAGTGACAAATTACTTCAGCTGCATACCCTCCATCTTTCTTTGATAAGCTTAACTAGACCAGAACAGAAAAATAGGACTAAAAGTTGCAAATGGAGCTTCTTTCTAGCATTTGGAAAGTAAACTCTTAATCTTTTTGAGTAAGAATCTTGAAAAAAAGATTATGAGTAGTTATGAGTACAGCTGCATTTCTATCCTCTCCTAAAGATACAAAACGTTTGTTACAATTGAAAGCCATGTCAGTGAAATGGTATGTCTTTGACTGGACACTCATGAACAAAAGTGATTCATATGACCAAAGTGATTCAGCTTCCTGAGATAATACAGCAACTGTGAGTCTCTACAGTTTTAGGTACCAAGTTATCACCTTAAACTGTACAAGTTACTAACCACTAACAGATTCAAATCAACAGTATTGAGTCTGCAGAAGGATAAATGAGGCCTCAAAATTCCAGGTAACAGAAAACCAGAAAGTCCGTGAGGAGCTGAGATTTGATTTCAGGTGTTCAATATTACTGTGCCATTCACTCCTTGTTCCAAGAACATCATGTTTTATGGGTTGGGTATGTGTGATTGCACTTTGAAGAGGGACAAGGTCTATAATAAGTTTGTTATCTCCAGTATGGATTCTGTAGACACAGTTGTTGGCAAGAGGGGAAGTCTGGAACTGGCTGGGGTGCTGTGCTTCTGTTGGAATAAACAGACAATAACAAAGTAGACCTGAATGTAAAACTCAAAGGAGCTGAATAATCCTAGACAAGTGGTAACAAATCATCTTTCTTATACTGCTATGCCATTTGCTCACGCAGTGTTCCAAAGAAAGTAGGATTGTCACCATTAGAAGTGACAGGGCATAGCCCATGGGTGTTCAAGACGGGGGGACAGAAATGCAGTAACTGGATAACATGGAACTAACATGCTGCCTTCTCTTTCTTACGCTAGGTACTGTGTCTATAACTGGTGTGAAATGAAGGAAGACAACCCAGGAACACCTTGTCTTAAACTTTTGTTATATATGAGACTGAAAATTTTCAACCCCTCATCTTTGACCATTCTATCTGGAGTTTTCATTCTCCTTCTGCAGGAAACATACTTTAAAAACGCCTCTTTTTATTCTGTAAAGGTCAAAACCCTGAGAAAACCTGTGACCACCTGAAACTATAGAACTGTGAGTCATCAGTGGCTTTCTAAAATAGCCACACAAACAGAAAACTCTGCACGTGTGTTCTAGAGAGGTTTCTAGTTCTAACTGTTTGAAGACCTGAGCCTTGGACTGTGTGCCTTCAGAGACATTAAGAGAAATGCCAGAGTAGAAGATCTCGATACCAGCAGAGGGGGATAGTGGCTCTCCCAAAAGGAAATTCTGAGATCAGAGGTCAGCATGTTTACTATTTGCTCTCTTCTTCTCTATGAATGTCATTATGGTGTCTGTCACCTGGTCTTCCAGAAGTGAAGCAGCATTTCAAGTTCCTAATGCCTAAGGCTTTTATTTTTCTCTTCATTTCTCAGTAGAAATATTCTGTATTCCTGCATTCCACACCTGGGCTCCCTTTGTATGAGGGAGCATCTGGAAATGATAAGCAGTAAAATGTGGTGGGTAGTTGGTCTATGGATCTCATGGGAACAATGGACTTTGACCTTGACAAGATTACCCTGTACCCATGAGAATGCTGAGGAGGTGATACAGAAGGAAAACAAGAACAGCGAAGAGAAGATTTGAGATGCAGCTTTGAGGAGAAAGTTGGGCATATTCCCATGGACTATGTGACCAGTTGTAGCTGGACACTAAGCTAACTTTAACCAATTAATAAATGACACGATAATTTGTTATTCTCTTCTAAAGGTATAGAGGGATGCTTGTTAACAATAGCTCTTGCTAGCCATTTTCTTGTATATAGTCTCTACAGTAAAACACAGTCACTTACTTCAATTTTTACTGAGATCTGAGGGAAAATTTTGTGTCTGCCTACCCTGTAGGAAGCAGTGGACTGGCTTCATCTCTATCAGGCCAGCTGGCCAGCAGATGCTGTTATCATAATCTGGAACCTGCAGAATTGCCTCACGGCTGGTCACTGAGTGTGGGAGATGCTGTGAAGTCTGGACAAAATTTTTTTATGACCCATTTCAGACCAGCGTCTGCTATTTGATTCACTTTGCTCTAGGAGGTTGTGGTCCTGAAAGGAAATAGGATGGAAATTTGCATCTCTAGCTCACACTAGATCATTGACAGAGGATGGAGCCCAAAATTTCTCTGCTCTCCATAACACTGGCAAGTACTACAATGTTGACACCATTGCTACGGTCCTAGAAGTCTCAAGCCCAGCAAGATTTAAAAAATAAGTCTGCTTTGGCTTCTTTTGTGATGTTTTATGCCCAAGGAGGAGCCTGAGAGGGTGTCATGCTAGAAAAGGAACAGGGAAATGACAGAGTAGTAACACATATCCAGTAAAACATCTGACAGATGTGAGCAACAAGCACGTATTGTGATGCCAGATCACAGCAGCAGTCGAAAGGATTGAACTGTAGGAAAACAGAGGTTTGTCTGACAGTGCAGTTTGTTCAAAGACCCGTAAATAAAAATAGGCACTCTCTCTGCAAAGAAAGCAAGTCTAGCCTGGGTAGCAGTCTGTTTCTGAGATTCCCTAGAGCCCCAAACAACAGTGAGAGTGCAATTTTAGCCCCTCAACATTCAATGCTTGGCCTGTGCTGGCCGAGCATTTTTGTTACTTTGGGTACTTTCTGTGCTGTGGGTAATAGAAAACATAAAGCAATGAATCGCGAGAGTGGTGGGGGTTTCGGAAGCACAGAGAGCCCAGTCAGGACAGTGCTGTGAATCAGCCTTCCCATCTATACAGGCAAACCTCGTGTGTTTGCAAGTTATGCTGCTCCTGTAGAGCCAGTGTCATTTCTGCCTCTGCCTTCAAAAGCAGCTGCTCATCCTCCTGGAGTGAGTGAGTGGTGCGCAGCTCTCGGATCAGTTCCAGTCTCTTCTCCTTTTCTTCAAACATCTTTAAAATAAAGTTAAACACCAGGCATATTAAATGGAGAATACAGATCAACACGTTTCGCCAGTAAAGCATACCCTTTTTCTCCAAGTTGCAAGGTCAGCTGTTTCAAAGACCTAGCTCTCTGTAATAAATTTGCTGCATTTAGGCAAACACTACACCTGCCAGGTAAATCTTGCCTAAACCCTCCTGTATAGAAGATGAAAGTTGAGACTTCCTGCTGTGAAGTGCAGATGATCCCTTGCTACTTTATTACAATTTTTAGGGTTTTTTTAATTGTTTGGCTTCACCCAGAACTGAAACCACTGGAATGCAGAACAGCAACACTAATGTCAAGTGAAAAGGGCAATAGCCTTCTGGATATTCCATTATATCAGCCTTAATGTCAAAGCTTCCCAGTGTGATCATTGACCCTCTTCCTTAGTCCAGGGTTAGATGTCTCCTGTTTAAACATCAACTCTTCTCTGACCTGCGCTTTGAGGGAGCAGCTCAAAGCAATAAATTGGTGGGGAGGTTGCTAAAGCTGCTTCTCTCCCTGTTATGGGGTTATGCGGCTCAGCCCTTCCCTGGCACTGTCTTACTTTCATTTGCCCTCTCCCAACAGGACTTCCAACAGCAATAAAGGATCACTCAACCCTGCTCAGATCATTCTCCAACTGAGTCATATATTGCTGATATAGTAATAGCTGGAAGGAGGTTCCTAAAATGATGGGACATTTCATGATGTGAAAGTCAATGGTCCTGCAACGGCATTAAACATACTTCTCAGAGATCACCACAGAACTCCAGAAGACTTGGGAGCAGGGAGACACTCACAGAAGTGGGTAAGTTCATGTAAGAAATTTGGTCTGGAGAGCAAAGCCTTCAGTCTTGAAGGACTCCAGATAAAATATGGGAGGATATGCTGCAGAAACCCCATTGCCCTTGATTACTGCTGTGGAACAAAGATTGCAAATGCATTTTCAATCATTCCTACCATCATTCTGGAAAGACAGAAACAAAGAGACACACAATACCATGTTCTGAGTAGCCCTGCCTCGGAGCAACTCCTGCAGACAGATCACTGCCAGTTCTGTTTCCTCTTCCTCCTGCCAAAACAGAACAAGCATCCACACAACAAATAGTTATTTTTTTGGAGACTGAGATTTCTATAGATTATCCCTCTAACTATCAAAAAGTCTAAATTATAGCCAACTTTTTCCTCAGTTGTTTTTGAACACCATTCTTCTAATTTCTAGGGAAGGAAGGCGAGTCAGAAAAATACATACATACAGGTTTTACAAGAGATGGGGGAGAAAGGCTTTATAAGTAGATTCTATTTGACATTTTAGAGGGGCTTTAGAGATGAGTACCTAATGATAAGGAGATGTTGATGAAGAAAATGACTATGCATTAGAAGTACTATTTGTAGCTTGACTAAATCTAAGTTTGCAAAATGAGCATCAGCTATATTAATTTAACAGGTCATGACACTAAGGGGATAGAATTATTATTGAAGGAGATGCAAAAGAGCTGTTAACCATAAATAAAGGGATTAAATTAGAAGGAAACATATATAGTTTTTCTTTTTATATTTATCCCAGTGGTGATCTTTATCAGAGTAACTCAGAAAATTTGAGACTCAGAAAGTGGTAGTTTGGAAGTAAAATTAATTGCATTATATTGTGATTTGTCTCTTTGAGACGTTCACTTGTGTACTATTGTATGACTGATACGAACTTGGAAGAATGATGGAGCATAGTGGGAAAGGGAACATGACCATAAGAAGGGAAAAACAAAACAAAACAGTAAAAGCCTTTTGAAAACAGAAGCAGCACAGCATTTTTTCTTGCTAAGGGGGGGTCTTCTAGTCTAGAGTTGACAGTAGCAGAGGGACAAAGCTCATTGGGTGCCTGGGAAAGATGAAAAGAAAGCTACAAATGCAAGGTATTATTTTAATAAAGAGTCTATGAGGTCTGCATTGAAATGTGGTATTTTAGAAGTGCTGGAAAAACAGGGAAGAGTGTGGGATGAGAGAAGTGGTGTGGATTTGAATCTTATCTCTCTTTTGTCTTTGCTGTTGAAGACTACGTTTTCTAAATGCAAAAGGAAGCTTTCCTGCCTTTCCACATCACCATCCTGGAGGAACAAAGCAGATCTAGCCAAAGGACTGCCTTATAATTTCATAGAATCATTAAGTTTGGAAAAGACCTCTAAGATAATTGAGTCCAACCTTTCACTTAACTTATTGCCAAGTCCAACACTAAACCAAGTCCTTCAGCACCACTTCTACACATCTTCTAAATACCTCTAGAATAGTGGCTCCATTACTTTCCTAGGCAGCCTGTTCTAGTGTTTGACAATCCTTTTGGTGAAGAAATTTTTCCTAATATCCAATCAAAAACTCGGCTGGTGCAACTTGAGGCCAGTTCCTTCAAAACAAGGGAGTAGTGTCTACTAATTTATGTCTTTATAAAACACAGTTTAATTAAGGATTTGTCCAACAGATATTGTAAAAGATTTTCAATTCTTTGGTTGCTAGTATCTTTATAGAATAAAGAGAGACTAAGGGAGTCTTAAGAAATAGTGATGGCTATTTCTAACATGAATACATACAAAAAAAGATAAATTTGCTTTTTTCCTTCTCTGGGTGTTTCTTTAATAACTATGTAGGAAACAACCAGAGATCAATAAAAAAAAAAGTGCTCAAACCAGCCCCCTTACAATTGATGGCCTTTCCAGGACTGGAGTGGGTGGCTGAGGAACAGGCTTTTCTACTTTTTCAAGGAAACGGAAGGGCTTCTTCGGCTCCTTGACTTTCTTCTTCTTCTCCAGCAGTGCCTGGAATAGACATATAGTTTAAACAGACCTGAGCTAGATAGAACACAACAAGGTCAGTCCTATAGATGCTTACTGTTGCTGATCACACTGACTATAGGGAGCTGCAAGTATTTTGCACTTCGCAGGCTTGTGGCTTCTATTTCCTACTGTGCATCAACTGAAAAACTGTCTATGGTCAATAGATGAGGTTAAGGGTTCGTCAGAAGATACTGATGGAAATTTCAGAATCATAGGTAAGAAGCAAGTGAGAGTTATTTTTCTATATTTACAATTAAGTCATTGGCAATTGCATAGGGCAACTCACCTAGAATTAATCTAAACTTGGGAAATACTTAATCCCTCCTACAATATACTCTGAAGTAAAAGCATATTTGACATTTATTTTTTTCATTGTAAAATAGGAATCTCATTGAATCAATTAAACACTGACCAAGATGCAAGCAGAGGCAGTTGTGTTTGTTAGTTTTCTTATGCAATGACAAACCCATTAATTATTTTTCTATAAAACAGAGGTAAGATTCTTTCAAAACATGAAAAATAGGTAGGAATATCACCATTTAATTACAGTTCACATATCACTACAGAATGGTTATAGCTCTTTGCCTTTACCTATGAGTATAATGCTCGCTGCTGTGGGTTAGAAATGTTCTATGTTCTGGAGATTTAATGAAAGGGGTTATCTGAAGAGTGTATTGTCACTGTTCTGTGGCCCTTCCTCAGTGAAATGTCTTTGTATGATACGATGTTATTGTGCAGGGTTGAACCAAATGACCCAGAACCCCCTCCTTGTGAAACATATTTTGAAGCTCTTCTCTGTTCATCTGCAATTGCCCATCAGCCCATTGGCACCCACAGCAACTGTATGAATGAACTAAAGGTGAAAGGGAAACTAACTTGCCTAAGAACTTCCTTCTACCAAGCTCACTAAGAGTTTTATCTTGCTTGCAGTTGTTTGGTTGCAGATGCCAAACAGTGTCAGTCACAGCAGACAGATTGGAAATGCTACCGTGGCCTCAATTGAAAAAGAAATTTTCAAACTGTTTAGAGAGCCAAAGTCCTGCCAACTTCCCATCACTAGCTACTTAGAACAAGATTCTCAGATAGCAATTTCCAACTGCACAGCAATGCTTGCCTGCTGTAGGACATCACATTTTGGCTTGCAAAGAAAAGGGAAGAGAGTATGTACATTTTAAGCTCTTTCAAAATAATAATCAAAATTAAAGTTCTTTATTAATGAAAGAACAGATGTACTCCAGACAGAAGTGTGCCTTCTTGTTTTCTCATTTGCTAATTCAAATGTTGAAATACAGTATTTCACTGGGGAGGGAAACCAAAGTAAAACTTCAGAAAAAAAAATAAAACCTATACTGAATTTCTCTCTCTAGTAACAGGAAATTGATGGCACTTGCACAGAATTTAATTGTGAAATTAATGAAGCTTTAAAACTCCAGTGGCCATTGTATAAAACTCGTCTTGCATATTGGATGTGAGCTTTCAGGCCAGGATAATTAATTGCTCCAGAAAAGGAGAGATATTTCTAGGTGGAGGGAATAAAAGGCTTTATTACTGAAAACTTCTGAAATGGACCATGTTAATAATGCAAGAATCAAAGCCTATGAACTGCTTAAAACCCACGTGAAATGGTTAGAACTCAAAAATGTTGAGAGATTTTCTAAACTATTTCTTGTATTTCACTACCTTAGAGTTCTCTGACATGAAGATTGCAACAGTGTTTGCCATAATTTATAAGGTGTTTTGCATGATGGGGGGGATAATTGACAGAAAAAAAGCTGCTGTAATTGTGATTCTTTTCTAAACAATGGCTCCTATGTTTATTAGTACAATGTTGCATTCATAAGATTTTTTTCTAATAAAACTTTAGCCTCCAAAAATATTTCTTGCTAATCAGAACAACAAAATACAACCAGAATAGCAACTTTTGTAACAGAAAAATCTATGGGTATTTTTGACAAGAGGAAATTCTAATTAATGTAGATCAGAGAAATACTGCAGTTCCCAGAAGTGGCTTTATGTTTTCATGTCAGCACAGTTTAGTGCCTGTTCTGATAATTTAAAAATGCTTACCATTTTCTTTCTTTAATCTGAGGTTTTAAGTTATTTTAAAACTTTAATGTAATAGAACAAGGAGAAAATATGGTTTTTTGCAGTAACTAGTTCTGCCTAACTTAACAAGGTACTATTTTTCAAAATAAGGACACCAGGGCCCAAGAATCACTGTAAAATATTTTATTTAAAAAGATAAAAAGCACTAGATTTCTGAACAACAAATACTTCAAATGTTACTGCCTACATATCAGACTATATTTTTTTTGAGACAGATTGCATTGTTTTTTCAGGTAATAGGTTCAGAGTCATGGTATAATCTCATCGGATTTGACAGCAAAGGACCACCCAATTCATTTCCTTTTCATTTTCCTGGCAAATGCAGTGAAGAGCAAATGGCACCCATGCTTTTGGCCATACACCTTAGCTTCTTTGCTAGCTTCTGACAAAACTTTTGACAGGACAGTGGCTCGAGAAGCAACTCTCTGTTCGAATAAATCATTCTTTAGATTCCTTACTTGTCTTCTCTGTGATCCTCTCCTTTTCACAAGACACTAGGTATACTTTATTCTCCATGTACAGCACAGAATATACAATCATGTTTCTCTTCCTTTTCGCCCACAGGTGAAGAAGGTGAGATCATCTAGGATGGACAGACCTACTTTGCAATGCAGCATGGCTGCTGCATCTTGGCAGAACAAAAATGACATAATAGCTCTTAGAGCTTGTCTGAGCATGAGCCAGCTAACACTGTGTTGGAGATCTGTTATTGATGAAGCAACTGCTTGAACAGGTTTTCCTATGCTTTGAAATTGGCAGAGATTTTTCTTGACCCCCCTATTTCTTCACCTGCTTCCAGCAACTAGATGATGGTAAACAGATATGATGAGAGTTGCACTTAAGCTGAGGTGAGAGGTTCCATGTTCTGTCATCATCTTGATGCAGCACTTTGAAACTACCTTGTAATTTACCCCTCTTGAGTCACCAGAGCATAGAGGTTCAGCCTAAAGTCATGCATTGTTCTGCAGTGAGATTTCTTCTAGCATCTCTTCCATTCCTTGCTGTATTCAGTTACCTAGTTGCATTTCATTCCTAGAGTAATTAGCTGTATCAGTATGCTATCTCCTTAATGGCTTGGATTTTCATACAAGGCTGTCTATACGGTGGCTCACATTCCTCAAAGCACTGTCATCTGCACTGGCTAGGAACTAGCTTTCCTTGTCCTTTTACAGGTCTGGCTTAAGATACAAATCACTGTTTTTACTGTAAATCCTGTGTGACTCCTGGTTCTGCCATGTTCTCTTGTTTTAGAGAATTACGCAAAGAATACTGAGTGTACACAATACTCCTGAAAAAAAGTTTCAGGACGTTCCTCAAAAATTCTGCCTCTCAAATCACCTATTTTTGGCTTTGTTTCAAGTTTGGAAGAAGCTGTTCTTATTCTCAAGAGGACAAAGATCCTTTTTGTAGTTCCTTGGATAATTGCTTGTCCCTTCTTACAAGCTTTACACTTGGAAAAAACCTCAATATGGCAAACTAAGAGGAACATACTGAAGAGGACTAGTCCATTCTGTCACTTGTTTGGCCAGAGAAGCAAGCCTTGAAAACTTTATTAAAATTAACTACTTGTGAGGCCCAACTCTAGCATTTCTCCTCTATTACTAGCTCCTACTAGCTCCTCACTAGTCTGCGAGGCAGCGACAGCAGCACAGATCGAGATCGAGGTAAATCCGGGAGGCGAGTTTTAGATTAGGCTGTACAGATGTGCTTCTAACCCTAAGGACATCGCAGCAGCCCCTAACCTCGCCCAGGCCCGGAAGTCCACGACAGCCAATCAAAGAAAGCGGGGGGAGGGGGTGGAGCCGGGATCACCGCCTGGGGATTGAAAGGGCTCTAAGGAGGGCGGTGAACAGGGGTGAGTGCGTCAGTTCACGCAGGAAGTTCTCGGCTCTCTCCAGTGTTGTGGGGATTTTTATTCCCCCCTTCCCCCCGCAACTTAACTAGACCCAGCAGTGGTTTCCAAACGACTGAAAGGCGTTGCTGCTACTACTAGGAGTGTGCTACAGCAGGCAGAACACCCACAAGAAGGACGCAGCACAGAGTATCTGAACCTGGCGTTAGTACCAGAGAAGAAGTTGAGGGGCTAAGAAGTATTAGGAAAAGTGAAAGGGAAATAGATTGATGGAGTCGCACCCTTTCGACCCCAAAAGAAGTCCAGCAGGAGACGGTGAAACCC
The DNA here is from genome assembly GCA_013399015.1 of Galbula dea. Taxonomy (NCBI): domain Eukaryota; kingdom Metazoa; phylum Chordata; class Aves; order Piciformes; family Galbulidae; genus Galbula; species Galbula dea. Next base: position 337,693 of record VWZX01009872.1, on the reverse strand, counting down.
TGCCCCTGGCTGATGGAGCAAACCAAGTAGACGGGGGGAATGGAAACAGATCCTTGATGAAAGAGGTGAAAAAAATTCCCCCCCTCGACCCACATCACCTCCCCAGGTGCCCTTAAAGAACACATATGAGGCCCTGAACTCAGAGTCAGGCAGAGGACAGTCAAGAAAAAGACCTGCCTGGAAGCTCTCCTGGTTGTATCCCATCTACTAGACGGATGACAACCACAGCTATAAAAAGAAAAAGAAGGGTAGTTGTGGTAGGCAACTCCCTTCTGAGGGGAACTGAGGGCCCTATATGCTGACCAGATCCATCTTGCAGAGAAGTCTGCTGCCTTCCTGCGGCCCGGGTGAGGGATATTGGTAGGAGACTCCCTGAGCCAATTCGGCCCTCTGATCTGCTGCTGATAGTCCAGGCAGGCAATGATGACGTTAACAAAAGAGGTACTAGGGACTTCAAGGACTTCAAGGCACTGGGTCGATTAGTTAATGGGACAGGAGCACAGGTGGTGTTTGCCTCGGTTCCTGCAGTAGCAGGGATGAATGAGGAGAGGATTAGGAAACCGCATGTTATCAATACGTGGTTAAAGGATTGGTGCCACCAGCAGAATTTTGGGGTTTTTTTTTTGATCATGGGGCAAATTCTATGGCACCAAGCTTGCTAAAGTCAGATGGGCTTCATCTGTCTAACAAGTGCAAAAGGACTCTAGCCTGTAAGTTGGTGGGACTGATCAAGATGGCTTTAAACTAGGTTTGAAGGGAAAGCGGTTAAAACGAGGCTATCCAGGGATGAGCCCAAGGGTAGAAAGCCTGAGTTAGGAAGGAAATCAGCCGCTCAGCTGAAGTGCATGTACACTAATGCATGCAGTATGGGTAACAAACAAGAGAAGGTGGAAGCTATTGTGCAGCAGGAAAGCTATGATGTCGCCATCACAGAAATGTGGTGGGATGACTCGTATGACTGAAGCGCTGCCATGGATGGCTACAAGCTCTTCAGAAGGGATAGGCAAGGTAGGAGGTGTGGAAGGGTGGCTCTGTATGTTAGAGAGTCTCTTGACTCTGTTGAACTTGAAATTGGTAATGATAAGGCTGAATGCCTGTGGATCAGAAGCAAGGGGAAGGCCAACAAGGCTAACATCCTGGTGGGAGTCTGTTATAGACCACACAAACAGGATGATGAAGGTGATGATTTACTCTACAAGCAGCTGGCAGATGCCTCAGAATTGCCAGCCTTTGTTCTTGTGGGCGACTTTAACCTGCCAGATATCTGCTGGAAACTCAACACAGCAGAGAAGAGACAGTCTACGAGATTCCTAGAGTGTATAGAGGACAGTTTCCTGCTTCAGCTGGTAAATAAGCCTGCCGGGGTGGGGCCTCACTAGACCTGCTGTTCACAAACAGACTGGGACTGGTTGGAGATGTGGTGGTGGGAGGCTGCATGGGGCACAGTAACCACGAATAGAGTTTTCAATACTCAGGGATGCAAGGATGGTCATCCATAAAACTTCTACCCTGGACTTCTGGAGGGCTGGTTTCAGCCTACTCAGAAGACTGGTTCAGAACATACCATGGGAAACAGCCCTTGAAAACTAAGGGGTCTAGGAGGGATGTTACTGTCTGCTTTGAGAATGTTATTAAATTACACTAAACCAAAAAAAAAGACTATATACATAATTTCCAATTAACTATTCCTTCACTAAATAAAGCATAAGTGAAAGTTGCCAAGCTCTACAAATGAAAATCTGTGTTTTTCAGAGAAACAGCAGCTAGCCAAGCTTATGCCTGATTTTTAAAAAAGGTAACCCTCAAAGGCATCACAAGAGGCTTACTTAAAAGTACATGTAATTTACAAATACTGTGATTGTAGATGCAAATAAGGCACTGCTTTCCTCCGTGGTTAACTGCATATGTGGACACCTCATCTACATGAACAGTTCTGATAAATTAAGATGCAAAACACTATTACCATGTTTGCAAATCAGATGCTGTTGTTACGGAGCAACAGTGATGTGCATCAACCATTCTGATCTGATTTTATGAGTGGGGTCATTTTAGTCTGCTGAAGGTGTGATTACAATATGTACTTGAAGTGTACATTCTTAACAAATGTACAGAATTTTTAGAATATGGATCCAGATTTGGTTTATTTATTAGTACTTTGACAGTGTAACTGGCATGCTTGCTACCTGCATGTTATAAAAGCAAGGGAGCAACTGGCAGGGGAGAATTTCTAACTGACATAGTATGTTCTGATCCAAATAACTGATCTATAGGAAAACAGAGGCAGCAACTGTACTGTTCTCTTAAGTGCTAAATTCTGTTAACTCAAGTACTCTGCACCCTTCACTGCCCTCTTCTTGACAGCTACAGTATAAAATCAGAAAACAGTACAGCACACATAGTTTTAAGTTTTCTACGGGACTGGAGCAAAAGCACAGATATTAGGGAGAGAGAAAAATGTCAGACTGAGTTCCAGAGCAGTACTGGTCACACCTACAACAGTCTGAATGTTTGATCCGTTCTGTTCTAGAAGCTGTCTTACAGAAAGTATGAATTTAGCATAGGAAATGTGGGAAAATGCTTACACATGTATCTTCTGAGAAGTTCAAACCTGGGAGGAACTGAGATGCTGCTGGATGCAGCTCCGTACCTGGTGAACTTGTGCCAGCATCACCTCTAGCCTTGCTGATCTTTTAACAAATCCAGTCTTAGTGGTAGTGGACTTAGGTTTCGGAGCTTTAATTTTGACCTGGGTGACAGAATCTGGGAGAGATGCTTCCAGTTCACACAGTCCTAGTAAATACAAACAGTGATTAAGTAATGGAGCGGTGGGTAGAGAAATCTGAGTTTTATTCATATTTTAAGTAAATATCTCATACAAACTAATCTTCCAAAATGCCTTACCTGCAAAGGTATCAAGATAGAAATTTTTTACCACGTAGCATTCAGAATGGTTGTCTGGGAAAAACCCAATTCTAGACAAAGGAGCATATGTTTGTGATGCAAAGTCAGTATACTCTTTGATGATATCTCGTTTCTCCAGCTTCCCTAGCAAATTCTTCCTCTTGGCTATCAGTTTCCTGAGCACTGAAAAGCAAATACAAATGTGAGAAGGTCCTTCATACAAATAGTTCTAAAAAAGCCCTATCTCTGGAAATTCACAAGAGCTTTTTCTAGTTAATATAAAAACATGACCTGTTTTGAGTAGAACAAATGCTGGGCATGCATATCTATATTGTGCATGCAACCTGTTTCATCTTGAATGAAGACTGCAACCTTGTGAAAATAGAAATGGCTTGTCTGAAAACTGAGTCTCATACAACTTTCTCCCTGTCTTTCAAACTTACTGAGTGTACAGTCATGCTGAATCTTTTTTATTTTCTCTTCTTTAGCCTTCTGAAGGTTTTGCCAATGGTCATTCAAGCGCTTTGCATTCAGCTCCTTCTGGTTCTCCTCTCGCCTCCACAGCAGCTTCTTCAAGACTTCCAGTTGGAAGTCCTGCAACCTGCAAGGAAATACCAGGTATGACCTACTGTACTCTGCAGTGTTTTTGCAATGCTGTCAATCATGAAATCCTACATACCAGCTGGCTACTTTATGCATAGTTCATTTTACATATCTTGTATTTAATCTTTCACTTTAAAAAGTCAGTTTAACACTGGTAAAAAGTGTTGTTGTAGCAGTCTCATATTAAATATAACAAAAATAACCCTTTCCAAAATGAGAGGATTTTCACACAAATAAAAGGCTTGTACCCTTCAGCCAATCCCCTAAACCTTCTAGTTCCTTCTCTATTCAGCCAATAATTAAAAGGAATAGAGTATAATTGGACTCCTACTTTTTTATTTCCTGCTCTCTAAAGGCCCACTCCTTCCTCTCCATAGCCTCTATCATTTTCCTCCCCTTTGCAATTTGTGAGGCATCATCCTTGGCTGGAAGAGTTGCTGCCCATGCATGTTTTTCTCGGGCACGTTCAATCATCTCCACCTCAGCTAGTCCTGCTGGCAGCCCCCGACCTAACAGAGACAAAAACCAGTAGCTCTTTAGGAGAATCCAGCAAACCACAACTACCAAAAAGAATTAAACAGCTGGATGGGCACAAGCCCATATGTTAAACACAAGCAGAACTGTCAATAGCCAGAAGCAAAAACTTCTAAGGCCAGTAAAATTCTACAGTATGAGGAATGGCAGGACATGCAGTTGCTATAGCTTAGTAGACGTTACCACTAGCAGTTCATTCTTCTATTGTAGGCTGCAAAGGAGGAAAACCTTTTCCAAGATGACACTTTCCGAGAATAAGCACTTTCTTTGGCATGTCCAATGTCCATCATTATTGCAGGTGGGACACTGGGAGTTGAGGATCACAGGTATATTCTGGGGCAGCAGTTTCTGTACTTTTTTAACTGATATCTAACACAGAACAGCTGAAGAACAGTGGATAAATGGAAAAGCTGCTCCTAGTTCATATTTGTAAAACATATGACCTTTTTATATTGAACGATCTCAGAACTCTTTACAAAATGCCCCAGAACAGCACTGTTAATTAGGAAAATATCATACCCATTTATGTGTTCTAAAGGAAGACAGCAAAGGGCTGCCAATAACTTGAAACCAGGCATTGAAAAAATATACACAAACCCCCCTCCTGTTAAAAAAAGGTCACATGATTATTATAATTTATCTTGATTTCACAACTCACCCCAAGTAAGCGTAGCAAGTGTCAGAAGTTCAGGGAGTGAGCCACTGCGAACTACATATTCAGGGGTATAGGGATCTGTCTGGGCTTCACCATCCCTGTAATCTGTCTGTGTGCCCAAAGTTCGTAACTTGGGACCAAAGACCTTGCTATCTCTTGTAGCTGAATGGACATATGGCTCTGCTCTAAAAAGAGATGCAAGATGGAATATTTGTCACATTCATTAAAAAACCCCAACAACAGCAAACCAGAAACACAACACTAAGTCAAAAGTAGGATATCCAGATGTGTTTTATCTTAACGTTGCTCCCATTGATGTTAATTCCATTATCTTTAATAAAAGCAGACTGAGGCTACACTGAGTCCTCTGAAACCCTCCTCTTTAGGTAATCAATCCAGAAATCTTCTGGTTTCAGCTCTCACAAGTTATTACATGCAAGTCTTCCGTCTTGTCTCCATCTAAAACATTGCTTTTAATGGGCACAAAAAGTAACTAATGGTTGAGTGAAATAGGACTGCTTCAGTTTAGCTTATGTGTTTGCCTTTCCAACAATTCCAGAGTAAAAATTCAATTCTGACTTAAGCACATGCAAATTTCAGAGTCTACTAGGAAATGAATTATCTTATGTTACTTCAAAATTTGATCCCCACTTCAGACTGCTTCATGGATGCCCTACACCACTGAACAGTTATTGCAACTATCACAGAGACTGTCATAAAATATCAGAAGGTATTTCAACGGTATTGCTGTATTGGAGAATCTTCTTTGAATCAGTATCTCTTCCAGGATTCAGAGACACTTGGCTTTCTATTTCTGGCCTCATAATCATAACACACTTGAGGCATATGTCCTTTACCCATGAAAACAACTACTAATATCCTGCAGGCAAATTCTGAAACAGTTACCTGTTTCCTCAGGAATTCTCAGTGGTGAACAAACCCTTATCTCTTAACAAGTTTTTCCTGTTGGATCATTATGAAGAATACTGATCACTAGCTAAACAGTTTCCCAACCTTTTTTCTAGTGAGTTGTGACCAATTACAACAGCAGTGTTCCAGAACTCACTACTTACTTTGCCACTGAGTAAGCAACATTTAGTGGAAGCAGCCTGTTAGAAGGGGTGAGAGGTCTGAAAAAAGAGAATGCAGATGTAAGACAAACCCAGGAGCACAAAATATCATTATACTTCAGAAAAACTGCAGTCCACTAATTTCAGTGGAGTTAGTGATTTTTCACAACACAGTTTCTATAGTTGCATGTTTAAGAACTTTCCCTGAATATGAAATGATTCTTTCATAGCTAAGGAGTAACAGAGAAAGTTTCACCAGTATGACCAAGAGTTATTCTTCTGTTAAAGCAGAAAGTGGAACTTCAAAACAAGATGATAATTAAGTTTGTTTTGAGTGTGCTTACAGCACTTGGTGTATGTTTCACTAATTGGTTTACTTTTTTCACTTTCAGCTTTTGAGAGAATTTTTTTTAATAACTTATTGAAATCCTGACAAGAATTCCTAGAGTCAGCTGGTAAGGTAAGCTGTTTTGTCTTATCAGTTTTGATTGTTTTCCAGGAGTCTGGAGAACCAAAATGGCTTTGTGAGCATCTTCCTCCTTTGTGTAGGACAATCTATAGCTCAAAGCTTTCCACAAAGAATTAAGCACAGAATGCCCGGTACATTGTACCTGAAAATTCTGGCATAGCGTGAATTTAAAAAGACTTTGTGATTTAAAATCTGGTTGCTATTTAGATTTTCCATAGCAGTACTCAAAGAACTGACAGAAAAGACAGAAAAAATAAAGATCTGGCATTTATTTAGATGCTCTTTAAACTGCACGAAAGCAAACTTCAGCACTCTTTCAAATCAGTTTATTCCTTACTGTGCAAAATATTTGTAGCGATTCCTTCCATTAACTTCAGGGTCTTCATACACAACTTGAGGTATCTGAAGAGAAGATTGAGGTCTGAAAGCCAAAATACAGGATATCATTTAAGAAGTAATTTCAGAGTAGTTCTCATCTTTTTCTCTTATGCTTTTTTATTTATTTATTTTTAGATCTCTCTCTACTTCCTTGGTTGCACAATCAAACATGCACACTACAAATTCCACAAAATCCCAATACCTATACAAGCAATTATATTTTGTTTTTTTCCATACTTACATATATATTTATGTATATTTCCCATTAAGGGTGGGCAAAAAATAATAATTTGCTGCCTTTAATAAAACTTTCTTGTGTGCTTGTGATGAAAAGAATTGGCCACCTATAAATGCTTGCTTGACCTTTTAAAGTAAAGTACTTTTATTGGAAGTGGGGGCAGCAAACTCAATTTCTTCACAGTGAAAAACTTTCCATAAAGAAAATATGTGTAAAGGAGTAGAATGAACAAAGGGGAAGACTACCACTTTCTACCTTTCAAAAGTAGTTAAGGAGATTTTGAGCAGATAGGGAAAATTTTAGAATCAGCAATTTCAATGTGAAGGAGAAAAATTAGGATGACCATGTGAATGTTTCAAAACCTCTGCCAGAACAAGCACAGCTTTTGTTAAGAATTGTCTGTCTTCATTTTTACCCCATTTTGTATTAAAGTAGGCAGACTGTTCAAATTTTTCACTATAACATCTTGGAGAGTTTTCTTTAAAGCTGTGGAAAACTGTGAAGTAGACCTCATTTGTAAGGCAGTCACTGAAAGAATGGGTAGAATCGAGTCCTTTGAAAGCTATGCATCAGGATTGCTATTTGATTTCACAAACACTTTATACTCCAGTCTTACTCTTCTCAACCTGCAAGGTGATTAAAGACAAGAAACAGGAATTCTTTAAAGAAAAAAAAAAGGGGGGGAAAAAAACCCAACAGCCCGTATCATGCCCTTAAGCTATATATTTTTTCCTTAGCTATAAATTTGGCAAGTCCTGAAGGTCATGTCTTTTGTAAGATCTTTTCTGGCAACTTGTAAGAATCCTGGCCTTAGACATACCAGATCTAGTGGGTGCTAGATTTTGTTGCTGCTATCTGATTTTAAATACAGAGGTGTATTTACAGAGGTACAATTAACAATACATAACATTACTCAACAGCCGCAATCAAAACAGAAGATTGCATACTGAGATCAGTTGTCTTCAAAGACCTCAGCTAAGCCCTGTGAGCTGCACTGTGGAACTTGGGGAGCCACAGTGTGTCTACCCACTACTGCAAAGCTTATAGAGAGATGCTTCATTAACCTCCCTGACATACAATTTACTGCCAAGGTAAGTTTAATCCCGGTGCTTTCCATCATTTCATGTAACAAAAGAGAGGCTAATGTTTCGAGATGCAGTTCGGTAACCTGAGATACTTGCTCAGCACTAATCAACCTATTATTTTGAAGCTGTGTTTAATTCAAATGAGATAACTGAGCTGATGGCTAGTTCCACTAGCTGACTCTTTACATGTCAGACTGTTGCTTCATCCAGATGGATTTGTGTTTCATTCAGCACAGGTGGCCACTTATTCTTATGATCTAACTTTATTAGCATAAGCTGTTCATCCTGTTATGGTACAGTTATAGGCACAATGGGAACCCAGTGAAATAGCCCCCTTTATTCCACAGTTCCTGCCTCTTGCATGTCCTTGACTTCTATTTGCTGACATTGCTGAAATAAATGAGCATTTATTCCTGGTAACCTTGCAGAGACAATGCAACTACGGAGAAGACAGCTGGGAAATATTTCATCTTCTGTATTAGCAACACTGTCAATCACTGCAGGTTGAAAGAGAGGGGATGTTTTTCTCATTCTTTGTTAATTGCAAGACATTTTGCAAATACATGTTGTTGAAATGTAAATCAATTTTAGAGCAGCGCAGGCATCAAGTAAGTTCTTGTTACAGGGTAACATGCAAAATTTAAGAAGCCACTGAGGTTTTCTTGTGCTGCAGCCAGTCTGAAATGCTGCTACTGCTGCTGATAGTAATACTAGCCCCCAAATCTTTTTATGGAAATTAGAAGAATATACTTTAAAAACTGAACAAAACAAAGTGTGAAATCTGCTGTATCGCTCTTAAACACCTTTGATTACTGTCTGGCATGTGGTAGAACTCAGTTACCAGCAACCCCAGGGCATGCACCATCTGAAAATCCTATGGTTTAAAGTTTGTTTCTTAATGCAGCAAAAACATCTGAAAACAACTACCAAGGCTAATGTCTGCAGTCTTAAATAGAGCTACAAGAGGAGTCCAAAAAATGCATGGTTTAGCAAAACATATAATATTTTTTTTAAAATATTTGCTGAAATTTTGTCCAAATTGTGATGCCAGGAGAAAGTTCAAATAAGAAACCCCTGGACTAAAAATGTGGTGCCTTGGCTCAGGCCCCATACCATACACCCTTGAATAAGCAGGAAAAGCAATCTAATCAGCTGCAACTGCATGGGACTACACACAGAGTTCCTGCTGAAGTAACACGAGTCACTGAAGTCATCTTAACTTATCTACAACTTTAATATTATAACTTATAATAAAAGGCTGAAGTTACTCTCTTCTCTTGACCCACAACCACTGCAAATCAGATAGCAAAGGGATAAAGGAACATGCAACATCCAACCTGTAAGAAACAGATGGGCAGCCATACTCCACAACAGCTGCAATCTCTTTAATTTCAAGGGAAACGTTAGTAGGAGCAAATTGCAGTCATCTCCACTTCAGTGTACATGGGTTTTTGTTGGTTTTGCTTGTATGTTTGTTTTAAATTACCCAACCATAGAACACTTACAAAGCAAGCTGCTGAAGAGCCTCCAGGCGCTGCTGAGCCCTCCCTCTCCATCTCTGGTCAATAAATGGAGGCATTGGATCTTTGCCCTCTAAGCACAGACTGTTGCTCAGGAAATGGATCAGGCTACTTTGAAACATACTTCTGAATATTGGTGCTTTTACCTAATGTTTGTCTTGACACAAAGAAGAAAAGCAGTGATTTAGTGATTTCAAAAAAGCATTAAAGAGATCAAAATTTCAGATGGCTGTGATTTACAGGCCTGCACGTTTGGGATGGGGAAAGAAGGTAGCGTACATATGCTAATGATGTCAGCTGGTTAGATGGTACTTCTCAAGATGTGGAGCACACCAGACTAGCAGCAGATGCACAGATATGTCTTCTGGCTGTTTTCCAGTGTCTGAACTTATATATAATTGGAAAGGTCTAACAGTTCGTTACATAAAGAAGCTAGTTTGCAGTAACTGTCAATGTGCAGCAATGTGAACTTCTAGCACATTACTTCATTTAACTCCCTCCTATTTCGTGTGCTCCAGAAATGAAGAGACATATTCCACTTACGTTATTATTTATACTGTAACAATTATATCATGTGTTAAAAATATCTTTACGGGACTTAGCACACAGAAATGATCACACTAAAAATCCACACCTTTCCTTCTAAGCACCAATCTCCCTGGGTAGATGTGCCTTAAATCTCCACTTTGATGGTTGCCAATAAATCTGTGCAATTGTGACTCAAGTATAAGTGATGTAGCTACATTGGCTTGAGCTTCTGTAAAGCCCGAAATCAGATTTAAATTGTGGATCACCCCTTTCATTTCAGGGGGTTTACCTGGGTGCTAACTCAGGTGCATATAGGCAGTGGTGACATTTCAGTACACTAACTCATATGAGTGTAAGAGTGTGTCAGATTGCGAAGATCTAGGCACCCTACTATGTGTAGCTGCTTGTTGTGTATGAGATTGCATTTTTGTTACATTTCTCTTCAAAGGGAATTCAACTTTCAGGGGTTTGGAAAACCCTATAAACTAATCACAATCCCTGTCCAGCCCATTTTGAAATGCCATAGATTAAGAAATCGAAGTTGTATTTTGTTGAATTGCACATTATGCACTTGATGATTCCTATGCTTAAATATGTTTTATGGAAGTCAGAGTCTGTCAACATATGCACCTGCAACATTACACTTACGATGTCATGTTAGTGACTATATGGCTGCTTTCTCTGGCCTGAACTGTTAACACAACCATATTGTTGCAAGGATCTCTATGCTAACAGGCAGTATTTCCAGCTCCATGCCTATGTCTTTACAGAGAAGCAAACACACTTTTTTTTTTTTTATGTAAATACAAGAAAAGGTCTGAGAGAATAGGGTAAGAGACATCCAGAAACATTCTCCAAAAGATGTTTCTTGATTCCACTGTTGGAAAGCTGCTCAGGGATTTTCTCCTCGCTGTACAGTAATGGAGTTTCAGAGTTCAAAGTATCTGCCTTGCAGGCTCAGTCAAGTGCAGAGCTTCAGGAGGCAAATTTCCCAAGGCAAATGAGGAGGCACAATGTGAAATAACAGTTCAACAGCTCTTCTTGAACAACAGCCCAGCAACTGTCCAGTTATTTTGTTTATCTTAATAACATATGGCAGCTATTGTTAACAGCATTTGTAGATATTCTATTAAAAATACTGACACACAATTTAGGAAATTACTCAGGACATGCAACTAGGCACTTCTAGGCTGTTGCTTCAGAGTCACCTTAGGCCAGCAATCATGGTTACTCTCTATGTTAAAACTTGTTTTAGATAAAACTGCTTCCTTTGCTTTGTATTTTGCTGGTATAAGGGAGCAGCTTAGAGCTGATGTAGTTTCTACCCATGTGTATGCATACACTGAGAAATACAAGGTGCATTTATGAGCTATCTTTGGCCAACACATACTGCTTTATCCCTGACAAATTGAACATGGACATTTGACTTTGAATGGTCCTTCCTGCTTGCTAGTGTGTATTCAGGGTCTGAAAGGTAAGTGAACAAATGGAACTAGTCACTTTTTGAGGAATCTGCAGGAATCATCAGGCTCCATCTCCCTCTTTAAAAGCCTGTCCATGAGCATTAAACAAACTAGGGGTGGAAAACACCTGGAATACACATCTCCGTATTAAAGGAATTCCACCATCACACAAATGAACCTCAGAGCTGAAATACCACTGTTCTGTGGAACGTCTGAAAAAAAATATACTTTCTTTGGAAACATTGTCAACTTAAGTACAAAATTAAGTCATTTAACAAAAAAACCCAAAACGTGGTGCAATGGTAATCAATGGAAATATACACATGACGCTTCCCTCTGGGATACAGCTGGCTTTCCTCCAGCTCACGAATGTTTCATAGTCCCAAGCTTCTCCTCACTCCCGGTAACATCGTTACTGCTGCCAGCACTAACGCTTTACCACTGTGTGCCTCTGCCTTGCTGCTGGGGCAGCACCCATCTTCCCGACTCCAAACCTGCTTTCCCTGTTCAGCTAGTTGCCGGTCGCTCAGTGACAGCCCATCAGCCTGCTCTGGAGGCCCGGGGAGAAGCAGGAGGCCTGCTCGGGCCTCACAGTTTTACGACCCTGACACCGCCCCCCTGCCCAACACCTAACTCCCCGCTCCGGCCCCGGCCGACCCCTGCTGTGCGCGGTCTTCCATCCCCTGCAGAGGGTATCAGGTCTAGCCGCGGGGGCTGCACAAGGGGGAAAGGGTAAGGGGCACGGGGAGGACGTTGCTCCACCCAGCCGGACCCGGTATCGGTACCGTAGCAGCAGCTGAAGGTCCGGCCGGAAGCTATGACCGTCCCAGACGAGCTGGGCCCAGCACGGCGCCGCTCACCCTGCCTGTCATGGCGCCTCCGACCGCCGTTCCCATGGCGACCAGCAGGGGGCGGACCAGGGGCCTTATTGCTGTCAGGGAGAGGTCTTTTCTTTCACCGGGGTAACGGAGGCTTTCTCGCGCCGGGCCTTTCACAGGGGACAGGTCCAGCCCTTAGGTTCATTCTCCGCCGCTTCCGTTGCGCTGCTGCTCCTTCCTCCCAATCTCCGTGGCCAGTGGTTGCCTTTCGCCCTTTCCTTCCCCCCCACCCCCCGCCATCGATGCTGGCCTAGCTTTCCAGAGAGTCCTAAGGCCTGTGAGGCGGCAGGGTCTCAGGCAGGGCGGCGAGGGAACCTCCGGGTTAGCGGCGGTGGCGCGGGTGGGAAGCTAAGATGGCGAGGGGCCTCAACGCTCTCCTGGTCTAGTCTGGAAGGTGGGAACGCAAGTTTTCCATCGTGTCGTACCCCGTGAGTCCTGTGAGGCTCAACACTCCTGCTCCGGCCTAGAAGGTGGGGGCGCGGGTCCTTCATTGTTTCACATCGCATGGGTCCCGCGTGGGGCTCAACACTCTCCTGCTTCATCCTGGAAGGTAAGATGCAGGTATTTCGTTGTTTCCCGCCCCATGTGTTGGGCAGCAGGGCAACCCCGGGGTCAGCTGCACTCCTGTCCCCACCGGCGGCTACAGAGAGGACACGTCAGAAGGGCTGGAATTAGATGATTTTTAAAGGTTCCCCCTGTTACCTCTATGTAGTTTACAACTGCCAGATATTTTTATGTATATGTAGATTGAAGTTGACAAGAATAATTAGTTGAGGAATGTTTTACCAGGAGGAAGGACTTATCAAGATATTATTATTAGTTATTAAAAAAAATCTAAGTTACAGGTAACAAAGCTGAGCCGTTAAAAGCACTGTTGAGGCACTGATGGCAGGAAATGCCGAAATTAAAGTAATTATTTAAAATTGGTAACCAGTTAGTAATTGGTTAGCATGCCATTTCCCATTCTTGCCACACGATGTCACAATTTCTCCATGTATGGTCCATCACAGTCTCAAGCTGGGTGCACTTCTATTAAATGTGAAATGGAGTAAGGTTAATTTGGCCCTTGGACGCACCCAAGTAAGCCCTAATTTCCATTCCCTGTCCGATATCCACATGGTTTACTACCTGTGTATAATAAACACCTCATTCCAGATGGGTGATTCAGAAGGAGCAGAAAGGCAGCAGCACAAGACTGCAGGCAGTGTGGTTGCAAGGTTTTTAATCCAGAAGAAGGAGGTCTTACTCCCAGCCCATCAGAAGAGATGGTGAAGGAGAGTGAGGAAAAGAGGAGGAGGAAGATATGGTTGATGTTCCTGGCAGGAAGCAGAAGTAAGTCTCAAAAAGATATGAGAAATCTGTGAAATCTAAGTTTTGTGGATTGAGGCCTTGTCTCTGGTGATTTTGTCATTCTATCCATTGTGGAATATCTCACTTGTAACTTGTGACATCTTTTGTAAAAAAAATGGCCTTGGAGTACTGATTGTGGCAAAAAGATCTTCACAAAGGTGAGGTCCTTTGGGTTCTTTGTGCAGTTTTTACTAAGAGCTCTGCTAAGAGAGGCATCTTGAGATGAAAGTACTGAAACAGAAGAGCAGATTAAAGTCTTTACAGGAGACCTCTTTTCTTTTCTTCTCGTAGTATGATTCCTGTACTAAAAGCTATCTACAAATGAGGGTAGCCTAAAAAGTCAGAGTTCAAAGAAAATGAAGCAGTAAGCACTTCATGATCACAGTTAAAGGATTCACTTCAAAGCCTGCTGAGAGATTTAAAAAGGGAAAAAAAAGAAAGGAAGGTGGAATTAAGGACATTTTCAGCTCATGTTTCAGAGAAGTCCAGTTTGTGACAAAACAAGTTTCTTCAGGCATTCTGTGAAGAACATTAATATATTTATATATATGAATATATGAGATTTAGATAAGATTCTTGATGAAAAGGGATGACATTGGATGATTTGCTGGGCTGAAATCATGAATGTTGTCTAACCACAGCAGGAAAAGGATCTTAGATTTAACTCTTTAGGGAACTAGTGAGTTCCTAGTGTTTTTATTCTTTCCATGCAATACTTAGAGGAATAAATGGCAATGCCAACATGTTAGCTTGCAGCTTTCAAGTGCCAGTGTGTTAAGACATTTATTTTCAAAATTCAACCTTAGATTCCCTCTGTTCTTTGCTGCCTTAAACAGCAGTTGAATCAGCAGAGGAGATGCTACATCCTAGTTAGAGCACAAGAAATAAGAGAATTACCAGAGGAACAAGTGGATGGGCAGGTTACACTGGACTTAGCAGACAGGGTTTCATCCCATATTTCTGGTTTAGAAGTTGGGTTTAGCTTGTATCTCCAAAGAATCCAACTCCTTCTTGCTTCTGGAGACCTGGATGAGAGATGTGCTTATTGCTGGGTTGTGATTGGATTCTGTATCTGCTTTTGATGAGGGTTTGGCTCCAGCCTTGTCTTTTTAAGAAGTAAATAAATTAGCAACTGTATTTGCTGGTAGGTGCCTGTTGAGCTGGGGGGAAGAGAGAAGACCCATTGACTGGGCAAAGGGAGTACAAGTGCAGGAGGGATGGAAGGAAGGGAAGAGAGAGCTGTAACTACAAGGAGCTTGACAAGGGATGGGAGATGTTTCAGGGAGTGGAAGGGGTTCCAGCCACCACTGACTTCTTGCTCTGGTGATATCCATTTCTGTAAGCTCCATGCTGAGCTGAGAGAGTACAGTTCTTTCTTTAAAAGGACAATCCTAAAAACCATTGGGAGCCTATTAATAGTCTGGATGAGAACATCTGAATTGTGCTGTTTTCCTCAGCCAAGCTAAAGGAAAGACCCTGCTGACGTACTGATTTCTCTGTCACTTGACTGGTGGTGCCTGTTCAGCTGTCAGGGATACAAGGAGGGTGCTGTCAGCAGCAACAAGCAGCCTGGCCTGGCCAATCGCTCTTGCTCCCCAACTCTGCTGTCCCCCAGAGTAGGCAAGGGGACCAGAGTAACGAAGAGGGGTGGTGACTCCCTAAGAATGTCAAGGGCTTTGGAGAGAAGGTTGTCTTCTTGAGCAAAGGATATCTCTTTACCCAGAAGTTCAGGAGTTCAGTAACTAGATTTTTACTGGATGGATTATACTAAAACCCACAATAGCACAGGATAGCTTAACAGTTCAGCAGACAGGAAGATATGTAGTATGTATTTGTCTGATGTGTCAAAACCTATGAAATAGCATACCTTGCTGACTTCTGCAGCATTTACGCTCTTCTTACTCTTTCTCCTGTTTGCCAAGGTGCTTGATCAGGTCTGGCTTCCAACTAGTCAAAAAATGTTTCCAGGGAGTCAAGTTTTTGTGATTGTCTGATCTGAAGGGAGCATGAGGAACTCTTGATTTTCTGTGATAATTTTAGCCACTCTCTTCATGGAAATGAAATAGCTGGATAGAAGTGCTGTGAAGGCTCATTTCAGCTTGTTAGTGTAATATAGTATAACTCTTCCATACGCTATACTCTTAAACAACTAGTGCAACACTGTCTTAATTCTGTCAGTTAAACCTTTCAAATAAAATTAATTTACTTATCCTTTAATTGCAATCCACTGGACAGAGGTCAGCTGAGGGCTAGCACACATTCAGGGGCCCAGGGGAGGCCTACCAGAACTAAGAGTAAGAAAGCAGTGACAGGACACTCAGGCCATGAGAAGAAATAAACTAGAATCAGATAGGGGCTAACAGAACTCTCAAAAGGACTGGGGAAAGATGCATAAGCATCACTTCCCTCATGTAAGAAAACAAAGCTTGTGCTCTGTTCAGTCTTGTAAGTTCCCCTATATTTCCCCTCTGTCTTTTCCTACACCCACACAGCTCTTCTCACATCACTTCCCAGTCTCAAATGGTGGAGACTGAACAGAACATAGTACAGGATCTAGAGCGCATCACTGGTGTCTTGACATAACACATGTGAGAGCACAATAAGAACTCAGCATTTTGTGTATTGATTTAAGCTAAGCTGCTCTCCATCATCTTTGAAAGGTCACAGAGAGCAGGAGAGGTGCCTGAGGGCTGGAGGAAAGCTAGTGTCACTCCAGTCTTCAAAAAGGACAAGAAGGAGGACCCAGGCAAAATAGTCAGGATATAGTTTGAGCTCAAAGTTTAGGTGAAACTTTTTGCCATGTAGGTAACTTGTGTTCCCATGTCATTTTTTGCAAAATAATTGTACCCTAGCTACATAATGGATTTAGGAAGATGTGAATGTAAATAGGCTTTCCTGAGAATCCCTCCACCTGCATACAGAGATGCCCTAAAGCTTCTTAAAATCTGACCCTTAAGCACTTGATAGCAAAGTCCAATGGATTTTGGTGGCAGTAAGTATTCTAAAGATCTCTCTGAGAAAGTGCCAATAATGCTCATTAGACTTACTTAGAAATTCTTCTCCTGGATCAACAAGAAGACAAGCAGAGAAAAACAAGTGCAAATGAATTAGGTGTTCAAAGTTGAAACCTAGCTTAACCACTGATGTGAAAGAAATGGCTTAAGAGTGACTGAATTTTCTACATGATTTTGTAACTTTGTGAGTTAACAGCTGTGGGAATTCTAAATTGATTCAGAAATGTAATAATGCAGGCTCTTCAGAAGCTTTACTGTACAGCATATGTCTTGATGCAATTTTAGGAGGAGTGAGATGCTGGGATATGAGTAGATAGAAGTATGCAGCTGCAATCAGTTACATCTCAAAAATTGAAAGACTCGTGTATTTGTAAATACTAATGATTCCTTCCAGGCTTCCAGTTAGCTCCTGCAGTTTGTTGCGAATGTTAAACTGTTTTCTGTAATGGAGCTTCATATTTTGTAAAACATAATCAAGAGAGAACTGAATAGATTGAAAGAAGCCAGGTTTGCTACTGACACCACCATGAAAATGGCATGCCACCAAGCAGAATAAAATTGTTTCTAGCAGCAACACTTAGGGGAAAAAAAAGATGACTAATATGTGCAGTAGAATAGAAGTGAACCTACTGTCCTGCTGCCTCTCAATGGATTGCCAGCCAAACGCCATTCATTGGAGCTGCAGAATCACTGCTTGGTTTGCAGCAGAACTGGTCAAGGTTGGAAGTTTGTATTATGGCATAAATCGTGGAACTACAGTGAAGCATCTTTCTTTAATACACAAGCAAATGGACCTGGGGTCCGAATGGTATTTCCTGTAATGCATAAGCAAAGACCTTAGGCAGCATTTGATTTTCATAGAGTGACTAGTGGGAGATCATTCATCCATGCATGTGGTGCTACATATTAACAGTGGCTCAGCTGTCTGATTGCTGGGGGTCACATTCTTATCGGTTCTGGCAGTTCATACAGGGATTATGCAGAAATTTGCAAGTCTTAATCTTTCAAGTCAAGTAAGAATGAAAGAGGTTTTCTGTTTGAAAGGAACTGTATAGGCAGCTGTCTTGGTTAACTCTGCAGTGGAGGAAAAAACAACTGAGGTTACCAAAACTTCCCCCTGGGTGACTAGCATGTGTATTCTTCATGCTGAAATACTTGTAAACCTGGGCTGCTTTTTTCTGACTTTTAACTGAAAACAGGGATCTGACTGCAATGAGGAACAGACCTTTGCAGATTCGTGTCTTTTGGAGTATTAGTGATGTTATTTTCAAAATACAAGTTAGAATTTTCTGAGTTACTAAGTGTAGAGGCTGTCAGATGATATACAAACATCTTCTCCAGCCATACTCTTGTGTCCTTAGCACATGCAGCCATTTGAGTGCAAACACCTGACCCTTCCTTCCCACCAGTCTGTGCAATGGGATCTATTCCAGAATGGCTGGGATTTTCATGGGTGTTCCCTCCATCGAGAGGAGCGGCTGATTAGTCATCCCAGGAGGTAATGAAGTAAGCCTGACCAGGCTTGAGATGCACATCCAGCATCACCTCCTACACATCTGCATTGTTGAAGAGCTGCCATGTGTCCAAAGACTCAGTTGTTGCTTCGCATGCATTTAGAACAGGCAGATTACTTTGTGGTGTGGTACAAAATACCTTCTTCCTTCTTTTGCCATGTTGCCAGGGAGATTGCATACTGAATTTGCTGAGCTGGCTTTTGCAGTGTTGCATGCATGGCAAATTCTTAAACTTTACTAATATGTTTGGGTATGCTTTCAGTGGGCAGTGAAAAGAAGAGGCATGGCGTGAAAGACTGGGGAGAGATGTGCAAAAATATGTGAGGAAGACATGAAGATCCTTTAAGTTTATACCAAAACCAAGAAGTGGTGTCTTTTAAAATTATTATTATTATTTTTCCCTGCACAAATGTTCCAGAGTTCACTGGAAAAGTCTTTCATCACTGGTAACAGTGTCTTGCCTGTACCGTAGAAATATTAGTTTCTTAGCAGAAGCAAGCAGCTGTGGTAATTCTTGGAATTAGTTTTGCTGGAAATTTTTGACTGGGATAAGAGTTTGTGCTCTGCCTGTTGTTGGAGGGCCACTTCTTTACTGCGGAGGGCTAGGCCACAGAGGCCTGTTCCCAGCATGAGACACCAGAATTTCTTGCATACTGTGGGCCAAGTCCTGCAATGTCAGAGACAGTAGTTCTGGTTCTAATGTGGAAGGTTGCAAACCACCTTCTACCTCCAGCCTCTGATGCTCTGAAGATTTGGCCAAATTTCTAGCAAGAGATGACCTGTTGCAGTACTAGCTTGTACAGCATTCAGAGAGACAGAAATGCCTTAAAAGTAATCTTGATTCTACTCTTGTTTCTTTAAGGGCTTGCTTGCCAGTATGGAAGGAGACTCTCTCCATACAGCCTTCTCTGATGGCCTTCCAGGAGGGGATGGTTCAGCTCTGTGTGGTACAGTATCCCTCCATATAGAATTCATTCTGCAGTCCTGAAACATGGAAATTTGCTTCTTCAGCCTGGGAAGGGACTGGCATGTTACTTCTTGAGGTAATTTTAGCCCAGTGAATCACTTGCCTTCATCTTAAGATGGAATTTGAAGCTTAGAGGGTATGTAATTAATCACCTTAGAGTCTCTCCTACTAGACCAGAGCAAAGGTCCTTCTGTCTCAGCATTCATTCTGACTCAGGTCACACTGCTGAGCTGATAGTTGCATGTTTGCAACTCTGATTAAAAAGAGAAACTCTTATCCTGTACTTGGGCAGTTAACAAAACAGGTAACAGGGCCCTGACAAGTCATCTTGCTCAGGGGTTTCTTTTTTCAAGATGGTAAAGGGTTAGTGGTTCCCCAAATAAGCACTACACAGAAAATACCAGAATACCTTCAGCTCTGTTTCACTACACAGATTTTCCACAGCTAAATTTACCTTCTATCTTTTGTATTAGTAATGTGAGAAATCTGGGAAATCCCGGACTACCCCAGACTGCTACTTTTAACTAGCTTTGGTAGGGGCTTACCTTATCTAGCAGTAATAATGAATGTAACTATATTTTTGATGTTCCTTGAGAAGTCTGTCCATTTGAGTGTAACCCACAGCTACTTCTTTTTTTGGACAACTGTTCTTTTAGTGAGCTGAAACTGAAAATATAAGAAGTCCATGGCAATGACTGCAGTGTTTTGTGATGTTTACACATCATGACTTACTCCTGTATGTTCTTTGATTCTGACATAGGGTTGTACAGGGAAAATAATTTGGAACCCCATGGCAGCTGGGCAGTCTCCTCCTATTTCACCCATTACTTGTCTAAAACCAGAGCTGTAAATGTCCAGTGCTACCTTTAGTCTGTGTATTCTCACATGTGGCACCAGGCTGCCAAGTGACATGGTAGATTGAGGGAATGTCATTTTTTCATTAACTCTTTCAGAAACTGAGATTTTCATGGAATCTCCTTTCCTGGGTACTGCATCTGACAATTTTCCAGCAGCCTCAGCTCAGGAAGCCTGCCTTTAGCTATTCCTCTTTGACTGGTAGACAAATATGTTCATCCTGACACATACTCTTTTCTAAAATTCTTCTGCCACTGTTAGCAGGCAGAGGAAAAATGGAGAACAGAAGGCATCAAGTTAACAATCAGTCCTTATGCACAATGTAGTGTCAGAAGAGAAGTCTGTGATCTCCCCTCTGCACTGTACTTCAAATTGGTGTATTCAGTATGAAAATGTGTTTACTGTGTTTTAATGGAATTTCCCTTCCTTCTCCTCCCTCCCAGACCCTGCCCCTTCATCCCACCAAGAAATGGTTCTTTTTTCTTGGTGATTCTGTTACAGACTCTTACCGTACGGGCAGCACTGCATATAGATGTGGTACTTAGGGACATGGTTTAGTGGCATGGTGGTGATAGGCTGACAGTTAGACTTGATGGTCTTAAAGGTCTTTTCCAACCCTAATGATTCTGCGATTTAGAGAAATCTTGTCTGTCAGTGGCCGCTCTTACTAAGACTGCGGCAGGTTCAGCTGCTGACATCATGTGTCACCCCTCTGCCCGCTCCCCCCTCCCTTTTTCTTTCTGTCTTACGAAGTATCGCGTGTCCAGGGGAACGTCTCTTCTGACAAGCTGACTTTCGAGAATAACGGCCACCATCCGGCGCCCCCGCGCACGAGAGAGGACGGCTACGGGGAGGAGGACTTCCAAACTACACCTCCCAGCAGGCAGCGGGGGGAAGGTTACCCGGAACCAGGAAGGCCCTTAGGGCTGCTAGGGCGGTGTCGGAGGGGCGCGGTGGCAGGCCGGTAGCAGCGCTGTGCGGTGTGGCCAGCTAACGGCTGCTCCTCACGTTCATCCCCGTTTCTCTTCCCCCGCAGGCTGTGGTTGCCCAGGGCTTCCGTCTGCCATGTCGACGGTTGCAGCCGCTAGCTGCGACGGCAAGAGCGCGGGGGAGGCGCGGGAAGAGAAGAAACCGCTGAAGCCTTGCTGCGCCTGTCCCGAAACCAAGAAAGCGCGGGATGCGTGGTGAGGGCCCTAACCGCCTCGGGGAGGAGAGGGTTGGCCTCTGGCGGCAGCGAGGCCCTTGACAGGATGTTCCCCTTCGCAGGCTTGGCTTTAGCTGTCCTCCGCCCGCTTCAGGCCTGCCTGTGCGGCCTGGTCCGCTAGATTCCCTTCCCTGCCTCGGTCATTGCGCCCTTCTAGTAGTTTCTGCCCCTGCCAGCGTGCCAGGGTGGTTTTGAAATCTCTTCCCACCTCGGGCGGTTGGTGCTGGAGCATACAAGAGAAGTGGGAGAGGAAGGAGAGTGTGGAGGAGGGGAAAATGTCTTAAAAGGATAAATTAGTTAATATCATGGCCCTAGTTTAAAAACGTTTTCGGAGATTAGCTTCTAATGCTGCTTTCAAATCGTCAGTACTGTTCGCTCGCTGAAGCAACAAGTACCAGCAGGTGTTAACGTTTTTATTGTTTAATTGATTATAAATGCTGTTCTCTTTAATAAAATACTTTGGGGTTTAGGTCTTGAGATATTTCTCACAGAGGTGCAAAATTTGACGATGATGTATATAGCTGTATTTATAAATAATAGGCTTACTCACAATCATAGGACTTACCAAATAGCATGAAATGCACTCTCAAAATAGAGTTCCTTTGTCTATGATACTAAGTCTTCAACATTAAAATATCAGTTTAGTCTGGCAATGATATTGTCTTGATTTTTTACCTAGCAAGTGGTACAGGTAACATTCAGTAGGTGGCATAATACTGGACACTGTACTTTTGCTGAAATTAGGGGTGCAAGTGTGTTAGTTATGTGGTAGAGTGAAGGTGAGCCCAGAAGGAGCTGGTAGGATGCAAGGCCTGGGTCAGATGGAGTTACCTGGATGGGCAACAGATTTGCTGTTGTGGTATATATGATATACCAATGATGGTAGGCTCTTAGCACTGTTTGAATATGTATTAGATACTTAGGTGGATGATTAACATCAAAAGTTACCATATGTAGTAAATAATCTTTTTAAGAGTAGCTGGACAGGCTTTTTTTGCTCCCAGTTACCAAAATGCCAACTGAAGCTGGACTAAAACATAATTTGCCAATCAACTTATTCTGTATTGATCTTTTACTGGAGAAATTTTGTTTCTTCCATACTGAATGATTTGTAACTGGTTATTGATAAGATCAGCATACCTGATGAAGTGATCCCACAGCCTTGTGTTGTATAACAGCTCCCTGTCTAGACTGGGCCAGAAATAGACACCATCCTCTTAACAGGAACTTCTGTAATGCATTTCATTAGTTTTAAGGGCACAGCTCCAGACTTAGGCAGCTTTTTGAGACAGTATTATGCTTTCCAAAACAGTGCTACCCTACAGGATAGGCAAAAAGATCTCTGGAGCATAATGCGGATTTTTCATTGTCCCCGAGAGCTTGTTAGTTCTGTGGCTTTGGCTAATAGTAAAGAAACATTTTTTTGTTGAATCTTGGAAATCTTTTGTTTTGCAGCATCATTGAGAAGGGGGAAGAAAACTGTGGGCACCTAATTGAAGCTCATAAAGAGTGTATGAGAGCTCTGGGCTTCAAGATATGAGTGTGATGAGCAGAACTGTGAGTGCGGTGAGTATAGCTTACAGGACTGCCTCTGAAGTGCCCTGGTATCTTGGCTGGTGCCACTGGAAGGCCCATAGTACTGATCATGATGGCAAAGGTATCTTTCTTATGAGAGGGAAGGCAAAATAATCTTCATTGACACTGAAGGAAGTGCTGCTGTCGTTCCTGGGGGTGGTGAAGCCTTCTGGCAGTGTACAGCCTTTGTGAGTAGCTCTTCAGAAGCAGATGATGGTTCTGCCTCTGTTGTCTTCTAGTAGGTCCAAACCTCAATGTAGGTTTCTAATGTAAGGGCAGTGTGGGTCTTGGGTTTTGTGGGTTTATTGCTTGGATTTTTTTGTTGTTGTTTATTCTTGAACTGTCCATCAATATCCAGTGGAAATCCATGTTTCATGAAGCTGTCTTTACTCTCTCTTGTAGGTGATGCCTATTCATCTTAGGGAACTTAAAAGAAGATGAACTTGATTATTCCTGGATGGTTTTCTTCAGAAAGATGTTCTTGGCAGTACTCATTTCTTTTTTTTCAGTCTTGTTCTCCACGTTTTTGGAGATGTCCGGAGATGCCCTGGCATTCTACAGCACACTTAACTGTTTTCATCCCTTTCCTTTCCTGCTTTAAATGAGTGTGTATTTGGTCTAGGGCCTGTTAGTCCTTTTTTCAGATAAACATTTATTAGAAGTATCTTCATCTTCTGGAAAGCTAGAAAATAAGTTATTTCTGAAAATTGCTGAAAGAATATTATATATAAACAAAGAATCTATTTATAAAGTCTCTACTGATAGACTGTGTATCACATCTGTGGCTTTTCCACTGTTGGTTTTGATTGCCACTGTAGAAAATATATTTTTTGCCTCTTAATAAAAGTGAAAATGACCAGTGTTTCTGTCTGTTCTGTTTCTTTATGAGTAAAGAAATGATGGCTCCCTTCTGGTTGAATAGAGTGTGCTATAGGAATGGAAGGTTGAGGAGAGCCTGCTTGCTCTCTTGATTCCAAATTGGTTTGGGCTTTCATATCTCCCTTTTATTATTATTTATGTGGCTTTCCTCTTGAGTCAGAGTTGTCTTTTGAACACTCATCTCAGATGAACCCCAGCATCTCTGGGTAAAAGGCCTGTGTTCTAATTTGAGCCAAGGCATGAAAATGAAGTTTCTCTTTGGACAACTAAGAGCTTTTTGAACTCTTGCTGTGTGGAAAACCGAAAGTGTTGTGAAGGTTGTCTGTATGGCCACAGTACTCTCAAGGGACAAAGGAAGGTGTGAGCTTTGGTGGTTCAACCACTTTACACATCTGCCTTTTAAAAACTGGGCCTGAAAACGCCCCACTTAATCTCGTGTGTGTGATCAGAGATCTACCTTTTATAAGATTATGTGATTCTCTTTGCAACGTCTCGTTCACCCCCAGCAGAAAAGTTGTGTAGTTTCTAATGAGAGCTTTGTGCTGTTTCTGCTGGGGGTTGAAAGCTTCCCAGGTCTGCCTTCTTCAGGTAAGTCACACCGGGCTGTCTTTGCCTGCAGTGCTGGCACTGGCATGCCTTTGGAGTTACTGCAGTGTCACTGTCCATGTCCTGAGGAAGCACCTTCTTTATCCTGATGAGCTTAGTTAGCATTGTCTTTCAGAGTATTTTCCAGCTCAGGAATTTACCCAAGGAGTGAAATTAATAACTTTTTTTTTGTCTCTTTCTTTGGTGTTGCTGCGAAAGATTTTTGGTAGGACAGAAAGGTGGGAGCAGTTGCAATGTTGCTTCTCAGAATGCTTTCCCTAATGGGGTTCTACATTACTATTCATGGCAGTTTAGTTTTGTCTCACAGATCTTACATAGAGTATCTTTTTTGTAAATGTTCCCTATCTTATTATCCCAACTCCCCATTCTATCAAACTTCAGCCTGTCTTGGAAAGAAGACCCCTTATAATACTGATTTTTTTTTTTTTTTTTTTTTTTTTTTTCAGAGGCTTAAAGGTAGACAAATTGTTGGGGTCATCTAGCAAGTGCATGACAGTAGTATGTAAAACAGAACTTGGCTCCCAAGATTTTTATTATTCTGCTTTGGCTATAAGATTCTCCTACCCTCTTTGCAGAGAAGGTCAAGAGAAAAGAAGTTCTTCATTTCCCCATACCTCTTTCAGCTGAGCCTCGTTCTGCTTCAGTCAGTAGGATTTCTTCCTTCACTTAAATAAGGTCTGAAGACAAGATTCCCTGTTTCATTTCACCCTTAACAGAAAGAATCTTTCTGAGGATCGTACTTACCCCCTGTGCAAGGCCTAATTTGTCTTGTTTCCTTCCCACATGGCAACTGGTCAAGATAGTACAGCGTTTGCTGCTCTTAGGAGTCATATCACTCCGTGTTGCACATGGACTAATCGTTGTAGAGATAGATTGTACTGTCCAAGACCATGATGAATTCTTTAAGGTTGCTATAAAAGATTGCTTTAGCCTCGCCTAGTAGCCAGCGGTATTCCAGAGCACTATTAGTAGAAAAGGTGATTAGTGTGTCTTTAAGTGAATGGTGCCAGTGGGAATGGCATGTTAGGCAGGGCAGCTGCAAGCTCGGCCTGAAACATGACCGCCCTTGAAACCCAATCTCTACTCCACTGACCCATGCAGGCTGACTTCATACTGTTGACTGACCGTGTGGGTTGCATCAATCCCTGAAAGGTAACTGCGTCCTGGCAGTGGGGCAGATCCTGCCTGTATGACTGATGTATTACTCAGAGCAGGGGACTACATGCATTTATGCATCTTTTCTGTAGGTGACCATGGAAGACTGACCTTAGCAGTTCCTTCTTGTGCTGTATCGCAAGTTATCTGGGTGGAAAGTGTTCACTTTCCTCTTCCTGCTAAAGGAAGGTCTAGGGAGTGTCCACAGCTATAAAAAGAATGAAAATGAGATGACTTTTCCCAAGGATGCTTCCCAACAGAGCCAGTTCCCTGTGAGGTGGCAGAATCCTCCTTCAACTAGGATTGCTGTGCAAAACACACTTCTGAGTGCTACACACCCAAAGTTTTAGGCAGCATAGTCTCCTCTTCATGATAAATGAAGCTGAGTCCAACCAGCTTTATCCCTTGCAATCACAACTGTCTGCCCAGGCAGAGCTTTACCTCATGCCCCTTGGTTACACCCCATGAGACTGAGCTTCCTGGAGCAAGGAGAAGCTGTTCTGCAGCGCCTGGAAAGCATTTATCGAGAACCAGCCTCTGTCTGTTTGCCAAGTCCCTGCCACTGCTACGAGCCACAGCGAGAGAAGGGGGTGACCTTTTTCCTTTTTTGTGCTGGGCAAAAGTCACTCTCTTGCAGGAGCGCAGGGCACTTGGAGCCGTATGTGTGGCTGGAGCTCGCCACGATAAGCTCGTTGTTTTCCCCTCTACTTTCCCCTCCTCGGGCTGTGCCAGGCTTATCTGGGTGCCTGAGTTATGTTAAGTAGCGAGTGCGTGCTTGCTCTCTGTTCTCCTTGCTGCTTTTGCTCCTTGGATTTCAATTCCAAACATGGTTATCCATTTGGGGTCTCTCTCCTTTCCTCTGCCAAGTGATACACATTCCACACTCAACAGCAGCTCCCTCCGCTGCACTCTCACGGTCGCTATTTCCATTTGCCGGAGGGGAGGTGAGAGAGGCAGCACGACGAGATCTCTGTCCTGCCTGTGAGTTTTCCAGCTAATGGCCTCTACTCATTCTTTGACTGAGCTCCTTTGGCTTCACATTTGCCAGCTACTTTTTTCACTGCTGTGGTGAAGGAGGGGGCCAGCTTGCTGGTTTGTGAGCCATAAAGAAGAGAAACGAGCCCTTGTGGGATTTTTTGGGTGCAAAAGTGTTCGGTGGCACTTTAACATGTTCCTCTGAAGCACGCTGCTGTGGGACCGGCTGGCACTCAAGAGGAGGAGGAGGAATAGCTACCCAGCAGCTCTGGTTTCAGACCTCGGCAGCACCCTTTGTGTATGACAATTCATTTTGAGCGCAGAACGGCCTGGAAGGGTGGGAAGTGGCGAAGGATGAGTGCAAGCAGCCTCTCTTGGGACCAGGCTGTTCTCCAGCCTCCAGTATGTGATGCCTGGAAGGAGATCACGGAGGGAGCAGCTTACCAGCTGGCCAGTTGCATCGTCCTCCTGGGTTACATGGGAGGAAGTGGCATCTTTGGGTCCCTCTATATCTTTGGCCTCCTGGCTCCAGGCTACTTCTGCTATGCTCTGTGGGGCTGGCTGAGTGCCTGTGGGCTGGATATCTTCATCTGGAACATGCTGCTTGTCCTCATCTGCTTGCTTCAGCTGGCTCACCTGGCTTACCGGCTCCGCAGAGACACCATCCCAGAAGAGTTTGACCTCCTCTACAAGACCATGTACCTGCCCTTGCAGGTTCCCCTGGAAGTCTACAAAGAAATCCTGAAGTGCTGTGAAGAGCAAGTCCAGTCGCTAGTGAGAGACCAGAATTATGCAGTGGAAGGCAAGACATCCATTGACCGCCTCTCATTGCTGCTGTCTGGCAGGTAAAGGCTTTCCTGTTTTTGAACAAAGTCTGACTGCAAAGAGCTGTGGCTTATTGTTGCATTTTCACCCTCTAGAAATGGGAGTCAGGGTAGTTTCCTTCCTCTGAAAGGGCTTTAAGATATGTATGCATCTGTTTGTTGGAGAGAAGGGTAATTTGCTTCTGGGGATTGATTTTATTTTCATTTGTTTTTCTAAATTAGAATCCTTCAGGCAATGGTTTGCAGAATCAAGCTATGTGCAGTGAAGTGGCCATCTCTGCTTTGCCTGTGATACTGTTGGGGAATCCTTACCTCTTTCTCTATCGTGCCAAACAGATCTTATTTCTGATGAGAACAGATTGGTTGTGAGTGTTTCTCAAAGGCAGAAAGACAGCATCTGAACTTGCAGTCTCTGGGGTTACCATACACCTCTGTGATGTGAATGTCTGTGCACTGAGTACACTGAGTTCTCAGTTCACCTGCTCCACTTGGCCAGTAGTGTTCAGGGAGAGATTGCACCCTGGTCCAAACACCTCAACCCTGAGGGCTCTGAAATATCATTTTCAAGGTCATTTCATCAAAAGAGAGTGTGCTATCCTGTGGTGGGTCCTGCCTCATCAGGCCTCTTTCTTTCCCTGTGCTCTTATGCATTCATGATGTTCCTTCCTCTGCCACTAAGGAGGACCACAGGGACATCAAGACAGTTGCAGCTGATTTCCTGGCAAGCCATGCACATTTGTTACTCATTTGCTGGAGATTTGATTACAGAGTGAATTATGGAGTGAATTATTATGCTGATGAAGTACTGGCATTTCTTCACCTAAGATCCTGTGACATGCCTCTATTAACATATCTTTTAATGTTGCGCAAAATCCAAATACATACAAATAGTAATGATATTGGCTTCCCAGCTGCTGCCAGGCACTTGGCACTAATGTCAAGAGAAGAGAGGGAAAGGAAGGAGACCTGTAAATGGGAGCAGAGCTGAGCTGTAGGAGGTGTGCCTCAGAATGGGAAGACAAAACCAATATCACCTGAGGCTTGCTGTTTTCCTGTGGTGGTACAGCCTCTCTGGTGAGGGGGTGTGTGAAGAAGAAAGGCTGTCCGTTTTTTTGGCATTTGTCCCTTTTCTAGGATGTGTTAAGAACATCTTAGGACCACTGACCAATGCTGAATGGGAAAGCACTTGTCACTATCACGCGTCTTTCCCCTTACCAAACATCTGTGCTAAAAGCAGCTTGCTCTGAAGTTTGTCATATCTGCAAATAATGTTAGCAGGGAAGTGTCTGTCTTGTCTTGTCCTGCACTGGACAATCTGATGCTGCTCTGTGGGCATGAAAGTGCTGCAATGGACAGTGAGGCATTGCTGGTGGGGTAGTTGTCCTGATCTCTTTTGCAGTGACTTCTTGGATGGTAGAGGATGCTCTATGGAGATGGGGTAGGTTTTGCATTTCCTGGTACCCACTCTGTTGCCTTGAGAGGTCATCGCTAACCCAGTTCACCAGTGCTGCTATTATGGTGCCCCCTTTTAAACAGAACAATAGCAAGACAAGTGGGGCTTGGAAATGTAGAATGTGCCTGGATCATGAAACCTGCCTTGCAATCCCTGACCTTTCCAGGCAGTGCTCCTGGCTGATGGGAGGCCACCAGGGAACAGAGCCTTGTAACTCCTGAAAACAAGAATTGACTTTTTTGCATTGCACAATTGAGAAATGTGACAACAGGGAGGCAAGAGGCCTAAGGGTGCAGAGCTGCAGAGTGCCCTCCTGTTGCCCCAGGCCTATGTAGCTCTCTTTCTCTGCTCCCACAGCAGAGCTGGGTGTAAGTTTGACCTCGACATTAGCAGGCAATCATAGCAAAATTGGTGGAAAGGGATACTTGGAAGGTCAAGAGAGAGTAAATGGTACTGTGCAGCAAACTATGAGCTTGCAGTGTAATGTGTCAGGAACAATGGCTAATGCAAGTTTTGGGGGGTTCTGGGTGTAACAGCTTCTCAGCATCAAGACAGGGAATGCCCTCGTGCAACCCTGGGGACAGGAAGATGCAAGTACAAAAAAACGCAGTCAGGCTTTCCTTCCGGAGGAGATTACTTAAGAAGTATCTGAAAAGCAGCAGCAGTCTTGGAGCTAAGAAGTCCTGGTTTAGCACCAAGCATTGCACGTGTGACAGCTGGCTTTGTAGCAGGAAACAGAAAACAGATGGAACATGGGGAGGTGGCAGCAAATACTGTTTCCCAGAGAGAAAGGAGGGGCAGCCCCACAGGCTAGAGCCGACCCAGGAAACATGCATCAGATGGGGAGTCCTTTCCTCCCTCGTGGAACATTTTGTGAGCTGATCAGGTTTGTGTGACAGCTGTTTTGTGCCCTAAGCCTATGTGTCTCACCTGTCCTCTCTGCAGGGTCCGAGTGAGCCAGGATGGACAATTCCTTCACTATGTCTTTCCATACCAGTTCCTGGACTCTCCAGAATGGGAGTCTCTGCGACCCTCTGAGGAAGGAACTTTCCAGGTAAGCCAGAACGGCCCAGCAGCAGCCTGGCTACACTCCTTGCTGCTTCCTTGCATGTCTGAGGGGCCAGAGTGGGTTCATCATGCCATTCAGAGCTAACTAGGAATACTTTCCTCCCCTTCCTTGTGGTTCAGCCAGCACAAGATGGTGTGAACACAAAATCACAGAATGTTAGGGGTTGAAAGGGACCTCTAGAGATCACCTAGTCCAACCCCTTTGTCAGAGCAGGCTTTCTTAGAGCATGTTGCACAGGATGGTGTCTAGGTGGATTTTGAATGTCTCCAGAGATGGAGACTCTACCACCTCCCTAGGCAGCCTGTTCTAATGCTTCACCACCCTCAAAGTAAAGAAGTTCCTACTTATGTTTAGATGGAACTTCCTATGTTCCAGCTTGTACCTGTTACCTCTTGTCCTGCCACTGGGCACCACTGATAAAAGACTGGCCTCACCCTCACAACACTCACCCCTTAAATATTTGTAAGCATTAATAAGATCCCCTCTCATCCTTCTCTTCTCTAAACTAAATAGCCCCAGCTCTCTCAGCCCTTCTCCCTACGAAAGATGTCCAAGCATCCTAATAATTTCTGTAGCTCTTTTCTGTACTATCTCCAGAAGTTCCTTGTTGTTCTTGAACAGGGGATAGCAAAACTGGACCCTGTACTCCTGATGTGGCCTCACTAGGGCAGAGTAGCATGGAAGGAGGACCTACCTCAATCTGGTGGTCATGCTATTCTTGATGCACCCCAGGACGCCATTGGCCCTGTTGGCCAGGAGGGCACATTGCTGGTTCACGGTCATCCTGTTGTCCACCAGGACTCACAGGTCTTTTTCTGCAGAGCTGCTTTCCAGCAGGTCAGTCCCTAACCTGTTCTGGTCCATGGGGTAATTCCTCCCTAGGTGCATTACCCTACACTTGCCCTTGTTGAATTCCATGAGGTATTTCTCAGCCCAGCTCTCCAGCCTGTCCAGATCATGCTGGATGGCTGTGTTATCTTTTTTTGCTACCTTCCTCTAAAGACCTCAGTGTGTGCTCTTACTATCAGCTGATAGCAGAGAGAGTGAAACTGTGGTGCTCCTTCCAATTTAGCTAGCAGGGACATGAGATATCGAATTGCTGGCTCTCTTCCATTACAGAATTCCCTAGTATCTGTAATGATGCATTTGCCCTGCATGCTGCTAGCATCAGGATAGCAGCCATGGCAGTATGCACTGGTGATATAAATACATAAATATGCTGTTCCTCCCAGAAGTTTCTAATGGTGATGTGTTTGGAATGGAGAAGCAGAAAGGATGATTCACACCCGAATATGGTTCTTTCTAAACAAAAGAATCCCTTGCTCAGAGGCTAGACCAATTCTTATTTGCAGCAACTGCGAAAGGATTTTGCTCTTGCTGTCAACAGTTCACAGTATTTGTTTGGCTTTCTTTCTGGAGGAGGTTACTTAAGCCCACATCTTTCTGCTTTTACCTCACATCGCAGGCCAGGCTGATCCTTGTCAGGATGTCACAGAATCACAGAATGTCAGGGGTTGAAAGGGACCTCAGGAGATCATCTACTCCAGCTACCCTTTCAGAGCAGGTTGTCCTAGAGCATGTTGGACAGGATGGTGTCCAGGCAGGTTTTGAATGTCTTCAGAGGTGGAGACTCCACCACCTCCCTAGGCAGCCTGTTCCAATGCTCCACCACTCTCAAAATAAAGAAGTTCCTCCTTATGTTTAAATGGAACTTCTTATGTTCCAGTTTGTGCCCATCTTGTCCTATCACTGGGAACTGCTGTCAGTCTAGAATATGCATGACATGAGAAGAGATTTTGCTAATCCCTTGGGAGCATGGGACAGTCATGAGGGTATGTTTTTTCATGAAGGCAACCATGTTCAGACTTGGTGTTGAGTGGAGATAGTGACTGCTGCCTGGTGCTCCTGGTAGGGAAATAACCATCTGGGTGGCATGCAACCTGCAAAAACCTGCAGTGTTTTCTGAGCTAATTTTTGTGGAATTGAATGTTCCCAGACCTCCTGAGTTTCTTTATCTGTGGTGCATGAGATAGCCTGGGAGCAAGCTGGTGCCAGGCTGCACCAACCTTGCCAGCACCACAGTCTTGGCCCCTCTCCTGCTCTGTAAGACCGGGCTGGTCAGGGAGGTCAGCTGCACCTGGTACCAGGATGGGGAGGTTGGGAAAGTCTGCAACCAGGTGCTGGAAATCCCTAAAAACACATCTGCTTACTGAGGAGCGTGAAGCAGTAGCAGCCTTTGTGAGACCAGCATTCATTAGGTGAGACTTGACCAGTCCATGTTCCTGGCAGGACAATACTCTTGATGGCTATGGCTAACATGATGATATCCTGCTTTTGGCTGCTGTTTAACCCACAAGGCATGGAAGGCTTTTCTTGCCCAAGTTTTCTCCATGGCCCTCTGGATTGAGCAGTTTCAATTCTGAGTCCACAGAAAAATGTCAGAAGCATTACTCAGTCTAGAAGGAGAGCTTCCTTGAGCTTTCTGCTATGGCTATGTCTTCCCACAGGACTGCTGGGCCCCAGAGCATGAAGGAGTTGGGTTTCAGAGCTGGCACTTTTCCCCAAAAGGCTGAATTAAGGACTCTGCTGATGCTGGAGCACTTGTGTCAGAGGGATTCATGAGTGAAATCTGTCCTGCTGTCCTGGTTAGGAGGCAGGTTTTCTAAGTACATCTCACTTAATCTCTCATAAGAAGTGGAGGCTTTCAATTGCTGTTGCAGAAGTTGGTTAGGAAAATCTGATTCTGGTCACTTCAGTTTCCGTGTGACCCTTCCTCTTGCCTGCCTTGGCCTGGGAAAGTTCTCTGGTTTTATCTCCTGTATTTCTTTCATAAGGCAGCTGCTTGCATGGCAGTGGCGTTAAATATCAAACCCAAGGACACACACATGCAGCCAAGCTGTGTTCAGCTTCCCAGTGGCCCTTTGCCATGGTGGCTTGCCAAGGAGACCCCTGGATATAGAGTGAAAGGGAGCCCCCAGGATATTTTGTCCCTGGCACTTGTTCACATGCCAGTGTCTCCATTACACTCGGATGTTCTTCTTTGGCCCAAAGCAGTTTGACCCCACTTGTCTTTCATGTGTATATATAAATATATATATTACGATTAAGTCATGTTTTTTTATTATTAATAGTCTGGTCTTAGAGCTAGGAGGGAAAAATCACAGAATCACACAGAACCATAGAATGTTAAGGGTTGGAAGGAACCTCGAAAGATCATCTAGTCCAACCCCCCTGCCGCAGCAGGATTCCCTAGACCAGGTCACACAGGAACACATCCATGTGGGTTTTGAATATCTCCATAGAAGGAGACTCCACAACCTCTCTGGGCAGTCTGTTCCAGTGCTCTGGCACCCTCACTGTGAAAAAATTTTTTCTTATATTTACACAAAACTTCCTATGCTTCAATTTGCAGCCATTGCCCATTGTCTTGTCATTGGGTTTCCCTGACAAGAGCCTAACCCCATTCCCCTGACACCCACCCTTCATATATTTAACAGCATAAATGAGGTCACCTCCTAGTCTCCTCTTCTCCAAGCTAAAGAGACCCAGCAACCTCAGCCTTTCCTCATAAGGAAGATGTTCCACCCCCTTCATCATCTTGGTGGCTCTGTGATGGACTCTTTCAAGCAGTTCCCTGTCCTTCTTAAACTGAAGGGCCCAGAACTGGACACAATATTTCGATGTCTTTGTTCTCATTTGCAAAACTCAAAGCAAAACAAAATGTTCTCTAACATCAACTCAGTAAAACCTCAAGTGAGTCCCCTATGTGCACACAAACACAGTAAACCCCTTTTATTTCCTTTCTCACTGAGCTATGCTGCACATCCTTCAAGGCCATTCAGCCCTACAATGTCCAGCAGAGCTGTCAAGACAGGACGTCCATTGGGTGCAGGCTGACTATGCCAACCTTTCAGGTGGCCCTTCCCTCACCTGGGACATTCTTGAAGCAGGGGTTATGCAACCAGCAGCAGGACAGGCTGGCAGCCTGCCACAGGGCTACCTGCTGGCAACTTGGACTGACTGGACACACAGAAACACTGCCTCTGTAATGTTTCTGTAGAGTGATAAGGACATCTATGCTGCCCTGCCCATTTCAGCTCCATGGCTCAGGTGTCAAGAGGGAGCATCATCTGAAAGAAAAAGGGTGAAACATAGCCAGCCACATGGCTAGGTTAAGCAAGGGCATGCCACTAACTGCATAGGAATACCTGGTTTCCATCTCCTTGGAGAGAGGAAATGGAGGCAGGTAAGGATTTATCCCATCATTTGGCTTGCATGATCTGGCTCTCCAGCCCTGCCATCTCCAAGGAGAGCAGGCATCAGAGGGGCCTTCACTGGAGAGAAGCATGCCCAGGGCAATGGGGCTTACTCTGCTCCCTTCCTGCCTCACAGGTCACACTGACAGCAGAGACTGACTGTAGCTTCATCACCTGGCCGAGGAAGAAGCTGTATCTCCTCTTGAGGAAGGACCGCTACATTGCTCGGCTTTTCTCCTCCCACTTGGGCTATGACATCTCAGAGAAGCTCTACTCCCTCAACGAGAAGCTCTTCGCCAAGTTTGGCCTTCGCTTTGACATCCGCTTGCCCAGCCTCTACCACGTCCTTGGGCCAGCCTCCTCCGAGGGGGGGTCAGAAGACTGTGAGGAGTCACTGCCTGCCTCTGGCCAGGCTGGTGCCTCTGAGCCCCCTCCACAGTCACCACCACCACCACCACCACCAACAGCTCCACGCCCTCGGGCATCCCGGCCTGACAGTGAACTGCTGGGTGAGGACTCCACCAGTCTTGTCTTGGAAGATTTTGCTGAGTTGCCGGGGTCTTTTATGGACTATGTGAGCGAAGGGGAGTATATGAAGTGAGGGCACTCCTGGCATGGGCACGCCTTACCCTGTGTGGGACCCCTGCGTAAGTACCCACGCACAGAAGCAAGTCCTTCCTGTGATGCGGCTGCCCAGGCAGAGCAGTGGCCCCAGCCTTTTGCCCTTGTTTGCCACAGATTTGCTCTTCTGCAGCATTTTTTTGCCTCATGCCCCAAGAAATCCTGTGAGCTTGGCTCAAGCTGTGTGATTTTTCTTAAGGAAAAGCAGCAGGGTAGAGAATAGAGGCTTGACTCCAGGCACCAGCTGCGTGGTGGGTTGGAAGAGCTCATAACCTGGCCATAGGAAGCTCTTCCCTGCCCTGTCCTCTCTCCACCTCTCAGGAGAGGCAGAGAAAATGAAACTGTCCAGGCTAGCAGGTGGTACATGGGTGCCCACAGAGACCCCATAGGGCTCAAGCTGGTTTGCCACGAGGTAGAGCCATGCCTGGAGATACTCCAGTATTAAGCTGAGGAGGATGTCTGCAAGTGAGAGAGCAGACAACCCAGGAGATGCTGACAGGGGTAGAAACAGCTCCAGGGTTTACAGTCGAATGATAGCAAGGAGCCACTGTACACCCTGTAAATGCTCACTTTCGGCAGGGGGAAAAAGCTCAGAATCCTTCCTCCTCCTGCCTACCACAGCTCATCCCAACATTTGCTCTGTCCTCTTTTTTTCTGCTGAGAGCTTCGTCTCAGCCAGATCAGTAATGTCCAGAGAGGTTGTGGAGTCTCCTTCTATGGAGATACTCAAAACCCATCTGGATGCACTTCTGTGTGACCTGGTCTAGGGAATCCTGCTGCGGCAGGGGGGTTGGACTAGATGATCTTTCGAGGTCCCTTCCAACTCCTAACATTCTGTGATTCTGTGATATTGAAAAGACTGCCGTGCGTGGTGTATCTCTTGCCTCTAGCCACCCCGGGTTGACTGACAGGCTAAATATTGTATTAACATGCCCCAAACTGCTTTCTGGTAAATGGGAATGAGATGCTTTCTTCCAAGATGCCAGCTTCTTACCCTGCAAGGATAAAAATTGCAGGCCTGGTGGATGTTGGTTTAAAGGAGCAACGCAGGCGAACAGAAATAGACAGGAGGGTGGCTTGTGCTTGAGATTCAGATCCAAATGGCCAAGAGAAAAATTCCACACTGAGCTACTTTTAGCCATCTGCTGCATACCAGCTGCTGCATGCCTGCTGCAGACCATGAAATGCGCATTCCTGCTGCTACCCCATAATAGCTGCTTTCTGGCATCCAGCTGCCAGACATCAAGCTTGAGGCTGGGTTTTCTGTCCTAGAAGCAACCACTGCATGTGTCTTAGTTGGGTATGCATGGCAGAGAGGAAGTTGCAGGGCTGGTCTGCAGCTAGGGAGACTCTCTTCCAGCAGGCATCCTTGAAGAGGGTGCACCATCACACCGTGGTCTTCCCTGCACTCCCTTGGGTCTGCTTCTGGGATGCAAATGCTTGGGCTGTGGACTCACTGTCAGGGAGCATGAAGCAGGACACACTGATTCCTGGCATGAGCCCTGACAAGTCTGCAGTAATCTTTCCTACCTTGCAGTGCTTGTGCACAAGTCTCCCTTCTGTGAGGGCGGGTGGATGGTAAAGGGATCATCCTTCTGTGGTGCCCTCCATGGAAAGGTTGTCCTGGTCAGATAGCACTTGCTCTTTGCAGAAGGTCTCTGGTGGAAGAGGCCCTTTTCACTATTTCATCCAGTTGCTGTTCTTGATTTTTGAAAACAGTGGAACTGGAAGCTCTTGCTGTTTTGCACAGTTCTGCTTTGAGCTGAGTTATGTACCTGTTCCTGTACTGTTTCCATGCCTCCAAACTTAAAATCTGGCCAGGGAAGAAACAAGTGTATTTGGTTTTGCTTGAATCAGATAAAAAGTCAGCAAAACTTTTGGGTTTTTTGGGTGTAGGGGTCTTTTTTGTTTGTTTTTTTGGGTTGCGGTGAGGGGGGGTTTGTTGCTGTTGTCTTTTTTTGTTTCCTTTAAAAAAAAACAGACACAGAAAGAAAAAAAATTCCACCTTTATTTTCTAGCTTAGAAGTCCTAGGAATGCGAAACCCCTGGTTTTGCTGGTAGACTGCTGGAGATATGAATTTGCAGCCTTTTTCAGTCCTTACTTGGAAAGGCAGGAACGCTGATTTGTTTACAAGACAGCCATCCTCCGAACTGTCAGGCATGTCTGTTGAATACATGCCATCAAAAATGAATACAGATAGTGTGGTAAACATTGTGAAGTCATTTTGTCCATGCTTTGCTGTATTTTGTCATCTCAGACAAAGGATATTTGTTCCCAGGTCATTGGCAGAATTCTCCTGGTTGATCAAGCTCTATAAAATCAGAACTTCAAATCCAATTTAAAAAGGAAAAAGGCAAGGAACAGTGTAGCTTTTTTTTTAAAT
This sequence comes from Galbula dea, assembly GCA_013399015.1. NCBI lineage: Eukaryota > Metazoa > Chordata > Aves > Piciformes > Galbulidae > Galbula > Galbula dea. The sequence continues at coordinate 300,670 of VWZX01009872.1, read as the reverse complement.
TGTTCCCACCCAGTTTTGGTAATGAGTCAATACTGTGAACATGCAAACAAGAGGGGGATGTGTGTTGAGGAAAGCTTGTGCAACACAGCACAAAGCCATTCTGTCTTTCACAGCATCCTTTTAAAACATGTTGGAAGCTGGAAGCTTTTGTCTTTCTAGATTTTGTGAATGAGGCTGTATCAAGGTGTGCTGATACTTACAGTAAAGACCTGTGATAAAAGCCCAGATTTTTCAGAGGCTGGTATTTGGGGTAGGATCTTCCTTGTCTGTCATTCTGGAGACAGTGTGGGATTTTAATTTCTAAGGTAGTTGGACAAGGAAACACAAACTCTGTTTAGTGTGTTCGTAACAGTGGAATGAGAGCTTCCTTGTTGCTTTGCTTACCATTTGGGTATCCTAATCACATCACATACCAGCAGCACAAGAGCAATTGTCACATGGATAGTATTCTACAGCTACTTGAGTGCCTCACCACAAAAGTCAGTGATACAGAGGGACTGGAGTTTTCCTTTCTGGCCAGGTACTTGTTACAGCTCAGCAAATGACCTAAGCAAGTCTGCCATGGCCCAAGGAAAGTACTTTTGTAAATTTCCCCTGGAAGCCTCATGGGCGAAAACATCCATGATAAACGGGTATTTCCTGCGGTGTCATTGTTTGAAGTAAGCAAGAGCGATAGCTGTGGTCCCGGAGGTCAGAGCTCCCCTGGGGCTTTCCCCTGGTCTGCGTTCTCCTCTTCTCCGGCAGCTTCCAACCTGGATAACCACCTTCCAGCTCTCTAAATTCCCTGTGCTGAAGTGCTGCTATAGACCACCTTCCTTTTCATTTTCTGTGACTACGGCAGCCACCTTGTAATACCACAGTGCAGGAGGACAATTCTTGAATGCCCAAACTGCTTCAAAGATCAAGCAGAAGAAAATATTCCTGGGAGATCTACTGTCCTGCTATTCTTATAATCTAGCTCCTTGAAAGAATTTCTAGTCTGCAAGACAGACTGTGATATCCCACTGATGAGCACATGCTTTCTCTGAGGAGAGATATTTCAATAACTTAACAGCTTGCCTGTTTAATAGAGGCAGGTTCAGAGGTTCTGTTTGAATCTTGTTTTAGCAGTGTCCTGCTGTATAGCTCAATTCCAGAGCAGATTAAGCTATATTCCTTGCATGAAAATTCAAACAGCCAAAAGCCACCTGCTTTCCCCCCTTTTAATTTGTTCCTTTATGTTGCTATTATGTTTTTGGAGCTTTGTTGCCTAGTTTTGTACAGTTATATTTCAGGTCTGGCTTTTTATTTGGTGGGTAGGGTGGATGGATGGATATTAGCTAGTCTGTAGCTTGGTATCAAAGTTAGTAGGAATCATTTTACACTTGCTTTGAGACTAAAGTCAAAGGATCTGTGGGCTTTGTTTCATTGATATCACAGAAGGTGCTTTGGTGGGGCTTGGTTTTGCTGTCTCAGTATGGGTGTGTAACTCCAACCTGATTTCTCATGTTTCCTGATTTATCACATGTTGAAGAATTACATAGTTTTGCATGCTAATTTAGGAGGGAGGGGAGAAGTACAGGTAAAAGTGGGCTCCATGAGGTTTGTGTCTGAAAAACACAGAAGTAAGATAAATTCTTGTGATAGTAATGGTTCTCTCTCAATCTCTCTCCCTCTCCCCCCACCCCTGCACCCCTCCTTCCTTTCCTCCCTTCTGCATGCTTTCCTTCTGCAGCCTCTGGAAACCATCTCTGGAGTTCTTCCCATCCTCTCTGCAAAAGACGAGCCCCTCTGGCTCCTACACAGACTCCTGAACTCTAGGGAACAACAGGCTGTTTTGATCCCGAAACCCCTCCAAGGGAGCATATGCTCACACAGGTTTCTGACCAGAGAGACACTCTTTAGCACGCACTGAAACGTCTGCCTACAGACACATGCACTCAGGAGCACGTGAAGCACATATGTGAGACTGTGGTGTGACACTCCAGCACCTCTCACCCTATGGTTGTTCAGCAGAGCTGCCTGCCCCAGTGAGTTTCCATGATTTGTTTTCTAGTCCTGCCTCTTGAGATCTGTTGGCAGCTCTGATACCAATGTACTCTGATATCGCTGCAAGTGATACCAGTCTGCTTGCAGAATCTGTGTTCCCTTTCATTTAATGATTCGCATTAAAGTTAGAGATAAACCAAACTGGTGTTTGAGGATTTGGAAAGGGAGATAACACTGTTTAAAAGATTTGAGGTTATCTCAAGGCATGGAGGGTAAAGGCAGGGGAAAATGGCTGCCTGATGGCTTTGGTAATGGGCTTGCAATGGAGAGGGCATGTTACAGAGATTGGATATAATGAATCATGAATCTCACTGGGCATCCACTCTAGAAAGACCAGAAATCACTTTTTCAAGGGTTAAGGTTTCTCATTTATGACAAGCACCAATTCTCTTAGAAGCAACTGACTTCTGGTAAAAGGTTGGTTATTTGAGTTAATTCATTTGGAATAAGAAAGGGGAGGAATTGGGACTGGGGGCAGGTGTAGGCCGGGAGAGCCTGAACTTTTATTATTATTTTGCTTAATGGGAGATGACCTCATGGTGCACACACCGAGTGAAGAGATGAGTGAATACATAACAATTCTGGTAAGAGCAGCCACTGGTAGGAGGAAGTGCAGCATCTTAGATAAAAATATTGTGGAAAAGAAAGGCCTCTTCCAAGTTCAGCTGCAACAGCCTTTGGCTGATGACCTTCCCCAGCCATTTCCCCTGTCAGGGAATTGGAGATGGCAGTAGCAGTGGAGGAATCCTCTGTCCCACAGAGCCTGCTGCAATCAAGCTGGGCAGTGAGGATAAGAGTCCCTCCAGGGCAGATACCTGGGGAAGGACCAAGGAGCATCAGTCCCTTCATCAGCATTCTTCAGTGCCACTTGGCATAGACACACAGGGGCATGGCCATTGTGTTTGTCGGGCTGGCTTTGTGTCAACCCTGGGCTGGTGGAGGCAGCTCTTGTGCTGCTCACCCAGGGTCTGTGGCCCAGGGGCTGGTTTGATGTGTCTTGCAAGTCTCATCTGGGTGAGAGCTGCACCCTTGGGATCTGGCACTGTTGCTGAGGTCTGGAGGAGCCTCTGAAGTGGGGTTGGGATCCATGGTGCATGAAGCTCCTAGCACTGCTCACTTTTGCTGTCGCCCCAGGGCAAGAGGATGGGGCTGCCCAAGGACTGGGGATCATCTTGCTAATGGTTGTCATCATGCTCTGTTGAGGCATTCTTGCTACAGCCTGACCTTATTGCCCTTCACAGCTAGGAAATGTCTCCAGCAAATTAACATGACAGTTGCTGGGGTCCCTTCGGCAAAGCAACCAAAATGCACAATGAAACTGCATGGTGCTTTATACACCCTGCCTAAATTAGTGGGCCAGGCTGGCCTGAATTACACACTGCCCTTCACAGGTGCCTGCTGAGGATATATTCTAGTCTTCAAGAAGAGACTCCCTGGAAACTCCTCAGTTATGGAACCTATTAACCTGGATCTCTGTCAGGTTGTTTGAGCCCAGCTCTAACCCCCTCCTGAGTGTACGGTGGGAATGGTGTTCGTTTGCTGGCCTTCCAAACAGCCACATGGCAGAGCCCAAAAGCTTGGATGTGAGCTGAAAGTAAGAGCTATCTCTGCAATGACACTGTCTCCGGGAGCAGTAATGACAGCTCATGCCAAATGAGGCTTCTTCATGGCAGAAATGTCTTTAGCATGTCCTTCTCTCTTGACCATGGTATTCCTGGTGCAATTCTCTATCACTCTGTGAAGCCAGTCCAGGGATCCAGAGAAAACAGTGCACAGAAGATGTGATTTGTGGGCAGACGTGATGAAAGACTTGTCTCCTCTTTGATTTGCATATGCATCAAGGTGGTGGAAAAGGCGTGGATGGGTGAGGGCTGTTTCTATGTACCTGTGTCTTATATCGTAATCTTTTGCTGATTCTTTCCAGACCTTGGCTACTTTTCCAGGTCTAAAAGGCTGTGCTGAGTTCCTGGAACTGATTTGTGCCAGGTGGCCCTGCAGCTTTGATGTTCTGACCTGCTCCTATTACCTTCTATTCTGGGTAGTTGGTCACAGCAGTGCAAAATTGGATGCAAGACAACTACTGTGCTCCTGGTGTCAGTTTCTCTTTGTGAGAGCTCCAAAGAGCCAGAAAACCTGCTCCAGGACTGTTAGGGAAGGAGATCCATTATGATTACTTAGCAGGGGTGTGTGGGATAACTGTCCAGCTTGCTGTGTGACAGGAATGCAGGTTAGTGTGCTTCATGAGAAAAGTTCAGATACTTACAACCAAGAGATGTTTATGTTATCTCTGGGAATGGAGATCTAGCAGAACTGGCCTGCTAAGCAGCTAAAGAAGGGAGTCTTTTGAAGCAGCTTTAAAACAGATTTTGAAGGCTATAGAGATTGAGTAGAGACCTTTGTCTAATTAACTGCAATATTAATATTAAAGTTCACACCCCTAAGTATGTTAATGAGCCAAATGGAGTACATACTAAACATACGTGTCTATGTTACTCAACTCTCCAGACAAATCATGCTAAATGTCAGATAGAATGCAGAGACAGTTAGAGTTAGGATATATAAAAAAAAATCATGAGGGGAAAACCTCTCTGGAGCAGAAGGACTGAAGATTTAGCAGAAATGGGGACGGACAACAGGCTGTGCTCGTCTTCCTTCACCCAAGACAGGGATGCCTTCTTGAATGATATTATCTCCTCCTTTAATACAGATCCAAACCTTGAGGTTAAATGATTTGCCTATCTCGCTTTCAGAGCTGGGTCTAGAACTTGTGAGATGAAAGTCCTAATTCACTCTTTTAACTGAGAGGTTTTGCTGTAACCAGTCAACCTTGTGCTCACTGATCTGCTGCACACTTCTTTTCCTTGACCTCCTGTCCCTAATGCAGGAAGTAAATAACCCATCCAGTTTTATGATGAAAGTATCATCTGCAAGCAGACACCTGCAATAAGTTTAGGGCTCTTTTCTGGTTATGGGTATGCCTTCAGGCTCCAAAGGCAGTGCTAGGCACAAGCAGTGGGCAGCTCATAGGAGATGTCTGTGTTGCCAGGGAGGGTGAGGTTCCAGGGCAGGCATGACATTGTCCAGCTGTGGGAAGAACACAGGGAAGTCAGGCTGGGCACTAGTAAGTGAAGGTTAATATCCTAACACAGAGGCACAGAAGCTGCTGATGGACCTTGTGCTGGTTTGCAAGGGTATGATGAATAGGGTGCTCTGCTCTGGCTGCAGTGAGTTGGCTGGAGGGGTGTGTATGGATGTTTTGTCCTTCACCTTTCCACTGCCCTGTCCTAGCAGTACCATTGTGGTTTTGAGTGCTCCCAGTTCAGTGATAAGAGCGTAATTGTGAATCTGTGCAACCCAAAGGTTTCTACCTCCAACAAAGCCAACTCCAGAGCTTCCAGGGGTGCAGGTTAGCACATATTTAAGGCAATATGCCATGCTGTCCCATCACTTTTCATAAGTGATAAAACTCCCATGTGTCTGCACATCCATCCCATCTTTGGAGTGCTTTGCACTAGTAATGAGTAGTCCTTATGCTCAAGGGAGTGCCTGGTATTTACATCAGAATGCCTCTTCTTTTTTTTGCTCTCTGGGCCTCCTGGACATATTTTTACTGCCCATCAGAACAGAATTTGAATGCGAGCCCAGTTTGCCTTCTGGTTTCTCCTGCTTTGGAGTACCCTCTAGCTTGCTTCAACCTGGAGCCATCATACGAGTCAACTCAGAAGCAATGTGGACAGAACTTGATGTGTCAATATAGAGCCAGCTATTTTTTCCTGATTGCAAGAACTTTGGATGGCAAGAATATTGTATTACGGAGAAGACCATTATCTCTCTCAGGATGAGAAGGACTCAGCTGCTTCTACTCTAGGTAAGGTAATTATGGCTGAAGGCATGCACTCTACAATGTCTGGCCTAGAAAATGCCAAAATGGTTCTCTTTAGGCTCAGTATGTTATAAACCTATAGTATAGGAAGTAGAAAGACATTACTGGTCTTCTGTTGTCTTATCCTGAAAAATGTTCATCTGGGCCTCCCAGATGGGGGCCCATTGTAGACAGGGGGAAGGTGGAGAGTACAAGCAAGGACAAAAGGAATAAATTCTAGTTAGTAGAAGCATTTGCCATTGTTTGTGACTTAAGCATCTTCAAGGTGATGTGAGTCGCAGCCACTTTCCTTCCGTGGCACAACACTTCTATCCTGGGGTAAGAATTGTAAAAAATTCCCAGAAAACTACCTTGGTCAGTTCTCTCTCACAGGTAGCAAATTACTTTCATAGGGACACAGAGGTGATGGGAGAGACCTCTTTACATGCTTATCTAAACAGGAGAGAGAACGCATTGTTTCAAACTGCAGGCTGCACCCACAGGCTCAGTGGATCCCTGTAAGATTTTCCTGTGACTTACTTGCTATTGAGAGGCAGTGGGGCTGCACAGAACTTGCCAACAATGGATGCCTCATCCTTCTTCCAAAACTGATTCTTGGGAAGATACTTCAGTGTCACACTCTTTATCTGGCAGAGGGGAACTCTGTGGAACAGCAGCCGTTTACCCAACTGCTGCTGCTTAGGTCTGCAAGGAAGGGTGAGAGATATGAGGGAGAATCAATTTGTCAGACACTGGGAATCTATCTGGAGAAGTGTTGCTACATCCTTACAATGCCTCCTTTCTTACTCTTTTCTAGGTGTTTGCATTTGACCATGTTGAAGGTGGAATTCTTGAACAGAGGGATGTTTGCCTATCCTTATGCTCTTATCCAGGTAACATGAACTGAGAAATGACAGAGTTTTGGTAAACAGCCATTGATCAGAGCCCCATTGTTCACGTGCTACAAAGGAGTGCTGCCCAGCCATTTAATGTAGGTGGTCCACCTCCCTTCTGTGGAGTCCCTCCAATGAGCCTTCTTATGCTTGACTTCCGTGGCACCTCTAAGAGCCTGGAAATTATCAATTCCCTCATGCACATTAAAAATGTGTGTAGCTGACTCACTGCAACCCCAGAAGAAGCTGGGGAACTGCCTGATAGGAACCATGATGGCAGGGAAAGGCGACTAGTGACAAAAGGGTCAGGAAGAGCCTACAATTCTGCTAACCAAAGTAGCTCCTGGGAATGGACTGACAGCTGCAGTCAGTGTCCTCCTAGGCCACAGTGACCCAAACCTGTACATCCAGTCTCTCCCTTAGACTGCCATGGTAGATACTGGAGGTTTTGTGTGTCTGACTGTGTCTAGCTTGAAGCTGCCCAAACCAGGAAGCATCAAGAAGTTGTGGTTATAAAGGTGAATAATGGATAGCAAATGGAAAACAATGCAGCTGGGAAGTGTGCTGTATAACAAGGTCCTTAATCTGTCAACCCCATGGCAGCTATGGAGCTTGGGGACATGTCTCTTGGGGCACTCTGACCAATATGTGTGGTAATAGTATTCTGAATAGTAAAATTGGACTAGATGTTTGGGAGGAGAAGAGAAGGGCAAAGTGAGGCAAGATGCAGCCATTGCTGAAGATATGAGACAAGCTGAGCAATCCCAAGTCCCTACTCACTTCTGGGGAACTTCAGGATGACACACAGGTCTGATGGTGATCAACAAGCATCTGAACTGTGATGTGAGAATTTATGTTCAGATGCCCATTTGACACTCTGAGCTTGACTGCACTGGAGGACTGAGCTTTGCCTAGAGCAGGGAAGTTTCTTAGCTCTTTGCTACATTAAAAGGGAATTAAAAGGGCTATCCTTAATTTTATACTCTGAAATCTGTAGGTTTATTGCTGCAAGCAAAATTTTCAGTTTAGCCTTGTGCTTCTTAGGAAGGCACTTATATGAAACACAGCTGCTGTTCTCCTAGGGTAAAGGTATCTCTGGGTAGGCTCCCCTGCTATAACTCTACTGGCTCATTAAAACTTGAAGGTACAGCAAAGCCTCGGGATTGCCAGCCTGTCTCACTTCCCCAGGCACCCTTTCTCTGCAGTGCTCACATGCCTCCCACTGGACACCGATTAAATCCTATGTCTGACAACTGCAAAGGGAAACGCTGCATGTCTTTCTGAGCAGATCAAGGGTCCTGACTTGACCTGGGTGTTACTACTTCCCTTCCATATCTTTGAAGAAGGCAGACTTGGCATCCAAGCTGGGAAGGGCAGGGCCTGAACAGGCTGAGCTCTGCCAGACAGGAGTAAAAACTCCAAAGTGCAGTGTTTGGCTGGAAATCTGTGACCAAGCAGCTGTGTCACACTGGAGAGCACCCTGAAGCGTGGCTTCCTCTTCTCTGTTGAGTGTGGCACCCCTGCCTCCTGATGCCCAAGATCGAAGCAGCAAAACAATTAGCTTTAGATCACATTTTGGCTTAGCAGTAAGGACTGTGTGGGAGCCAGCGCTGGAACCCCTCTGATCCTAGAAAAGCTGGCTGGGGCTCTTTAGCAGACTGCTTTCCTGCTTCCTGAGGCAGCCAGTAGCATGTGCTAGCTGCATGTCTACATTGCGGTTCCAAGCCCACAGCAGTGGGTAGGAAGGTGCAGGAAGAAGTGGGGGAGACCTCTAGGGAAATTCTCTGTGGTGAGGATTTCCCCCTCTGCCAAGGGCTGTGGAACAGGAGTCTATGAGTCTGGTCCTTTAATTCAGACACATTTTGGAGGGGAGTGGTGCTTTCAAGAAAGATCTGTCTGTCTGCACATGTGGTCTTGGTCCTCTGCCACCCTAGACTTTTCCCTACAACGGGAGCGTGGGTGCTTTGCTGCATTACTGCAGAGGCAACCAAGCTACTGAACCCACTTCTGACCATGAAAAGACAAAACTTGTCTCCTCTTTGCAACTGCTGTCCTATTGAGCATCAAGAGAAATGTCTAAGCCACCAAATCCATCAGTCTGGAATCTCTGGGAATAGGGTCCTGCTGTAGCCATCTCTGTCTGGCAGAGCAGAGCTGATAACTATCTGACAGTGATTCCGGTTTGAATTGGAACACAACAGTATGATGGTTGGACTTGATGATCTTAGAGGTCTCTTCCAACCTTGATAATTCTGTGTGATTCTGTGTGAAATGTGGGGATTCTGGAGTGCATCTACTGCTTGGGGCACTCAGGGAAGAAGTGGACCTAGCCAGGGTTACCAAGTAATGGTAGCACATGCCTGATTCTTGAGAGCATTTAAGGTAAATGTGGAGGGATTCAAGAGTAAAGGTTGTGGTTCATCACACAGTGACTGCTCTCAGGGAAATATGCTATCATTGTGACTTTCCTGGACTGGTATAAACATTCTTACCCACAGAGCTTGGTTAAAACAGATTAGGAGCATGAACCATCACTCACATGGTGATCTTTGCTGTGTCCTTCGTGCTGGTGCTGTTGCTGTAGAAAGTGATCTCAATGATGGTGACTGTGTTTCTTTTCTTCTGCAAGCGGAACTCAACCAGGCTGTGATGGACTGAGCAAAAGGCAAAGTATGTGGGAGTGAGAACAGGTACAATCAGTTAGACTTCTGCCCAAATAAGGCCTCTAGTGCTCATTCTCTGGACCTATCAGCAGAAAGATTAAGCAGGTGTAAGAAAGAAACTAGTCTCTGTGGTATGAAAGGCACAGTGGGCAGATCTGCATAGTCCAGTGTAAACAGACAGGCATGTCCACTACCCTTTACTTCAGTCCTGAAGCCATATGGCTTAATCCAGGGCCATGCCCACACTAATGAACCTACTGGAACAGGCTTTATGGGGGAGATATGTAGGGTTATTGCTCTTCAGCTCTGTGTCTCAGAGTATGGGCCTCAACAGCTGATTCTCATGTGGTTGGTAGGTAACTACCTGGCCTGATTAGAGAATCTACCTCATTTGGTCAACCCCCCTGTGAGTTATTTTTTTCTCATTGCTACTTACCACAGAATGGGTCTGAGGGACTGGTCATTAAATACACTTTCACTTCCTTGGGTAGCTTTCTCATGTTGATACCTGCTTGCTTCAGCAGGCCTGCAGGAGGGAAAAAAACAGTGCAGGGAAAGCCATGAATGACCCAGAACAGAAGCATAATTGTTTCCAATTCACCTCCACTTACCCCACCAAACTCCATTGTCTCAGAGGTACCCTTTCTTTATACCAGTGCAGATGAGAGGAAGCATAGGTTTTTGGTGTCTGACAAGTTAACATCGCCTCACAAAACTGATTGTGGCTACCCCAGGTAATCACCATCAGAGTACCTCTCCATAGCTTTGTTTCACTCCTCTGCTACCAGGTTGTGTCATCAGTTGCACCCATGCAAAATGAGCAGGGCTACCAGGTCAGGAAACTTAGTGCAGATGTATGTGACAATGCGAACACAAAAGTGCTGGGAAACTGGATTTCTGATTCAAGTGAGAAAACCACCACAACTTGAGGCATCTACATCACTGACTCGCTGACAATGTGGCTTGGTGAGATGGTGATGGGGTGGGTGATTGGAGAGCACACATACCAAAAGAGGCCTCTCCTTATGTTTCTTTGGTACCAGACTGCAAATAGTACTAGAGGACACTTCCTCTCCTTGTGCCAGGTTCAGAAGCCTAAAAGAGGCAACTATTACCTTCTCCTAGTTCAGAGAGTTTATCTTTGGGGTGGTCATGGCAGGAATTTATGAGAAGGAGTGTGACACAGCAACAACAGGAGGTATGTAGAAGAATAAGACTTCAGGCTTGGGCTACAATTTCCAGCTGCTTTTCTAGGAAGGACACTTTTTGAGTGAATTGCCCACTTGTTAGGTAGGTGATTCTGGAGTTTCTTTCAACTCCTTTAAGGGTCCTATGAAATGTTTAAAGATCAGAAATGTTTGAGATGTTGATGTTCTACCCTGGATAATATATGAGCTTTTAGAGCATCTCTATAGAAGCCTGAGAACTAAACAGCTTCTCACTATCCTCAAAGCAAATCCTGCTTGTAGAAATCTGAACCACATACTGTCCTCCTGAACCACATACTGTCCTCTGCACTGACACCCATCAGGAATGTATTGTCATCTGCTCCAGGAAGGTCTCATGCTGGTACTGTACCTATTCTGGGACAGGAGAACACGAAGGGGTCAACGCAGTCCAGGCAATGACCGTTTAAAAAATCTTGATAACTTGCACAGGGGAATGCCACGATCGGACAGGAATGTTTCAAGGCACTGACATAGACATGTACTGCCCTCATGTGATCACAGATCAGATACTTATAGCCTGCAAGAAAAAACACATCCAGAGAAAAGCAGCCATCAGCCTTTCCCTTGGCTTCAATCTTTTTGCATGTTCTCAAGGAACTAAGACTCAAGAAACACTTCTACTGCTTCTGCAGCCATCCATTTCCCATTAATAACATTTTGCAGAGCATCTCTGTGACTAGAAGCCCAGGTCTGACTGCAAGAAGAGTTACACAGGAAGTTAGAAGTGTGTCTCCCAGCCTAACAAAGTTCCTCAGAAGAGGGGAGGACCAGGGGCTGCCATGTCTTCACCAGTTTACCATCAATAAGGCCCCAAACTCTCTGCAAAGGGGTACAATAGCTTTGACTCCTACTTGCACTGGGATCAGTGCTATGGGAAGTGAGGTACCACAGGTGTCCCCTGTAACCTGATCTTCAATGCACCTGGCTCATCCAGAACATATCTGAATATCTACCCACACTAAGTCCTTTTCTATAGAAGGGCAGTAATCATACAAGCTGTTTCTAGAAGTATAGACACAGCTTGCAGTATGAAAACAAAACGCAGCTTTTGCTAGTAGTACTTAAGAGCCTTTGTAGCAGAAATGTTCTTTGATATAAACTCTACTGATTCTAGGGTTTAGGTTTATACAGAAGTGTCACCAAAATCACATCTCTTGACAGCAGTGCTGCCAAGACACTTGACCTGTAAATGATTTCAATTTCAGCTGCTTCTTGTACTGCTGAGAGGAGATGTAAGCCATGAAGGTCTGCTGTCATGTGTCTTTACAAATACGTGTTGTCTCACTTATCTGCCCTGATTGTAGGAGGAGCTGATTGACAAGCAACATTTTCAGAGGCTGCTAAGTAGCCATGAAAACCCTTTCCTTGGCCACAGAGTGTTCTCACCTGCAGAGATGAATTGGGGGCATCCTGGCTGATCTCTGCCTCCATTGACAAAAAAATCGATGTGGCCTACAGGAATCCGGATCCCGAAATCTGGAAGGAGGCAAGACACCACTTCATTCTTACTCCTGACTATTCTATAGGCTTTGTTCTACATGGTGTATGACAGGTCAGGCGGGAAAAAGTGAAGCAAGACCAGACATGTAAATTACTTCTAGGTGGTAAAAGCCATGCCAAGCTGATCCTGCATAAACTCACACAGCTGTAGTAGGGTTAAGGAAGCAATTATTTGCTGGAAGATTGCCCTCTGTCTAATCTCCACCTGCCTGTTGCTGTGAAGTGCTCTGGGATACAGATACCTGCCAATGAATTCATCATTAAAACCTAGCTAATAAGAGACATCCTCAGAGTGAACCTAAACTCATGATATTCTGACATAAAAGGCACAGTGACCTACACACTCCTTAGCAGTAACAACAGAAGGATGGGCTGAAGAAGATGGAAGGCAGCTTACTGTCAGCATCAGTATGTATGGCTTCCACATAGAGGGCATCCCCAGGATCCAGGCGTTCCTCAGGGCTAGCTCTGGTGTACTTAGGACCTGCAGGATCCAGGCCTAAAACAAAATCAAAGGCCTTAACAACAAGCACTCTTCAGCCCTTTTCTTTCTTATTTCTAGAACAGATATTTTATCCAAAACTTTTAAAATGTTGCTAAGCAGAAGCGATATATTATTCCCAGGTCACACCTACTATGTTCCAGAATGGTCTCTGCCCCCACTAACTTCCACTGCAGCTTCGTTATCTCGTCCTCCACTGTTCCACTGGCTCAGGCTCTTGTCTTTGATCCTTGCCTGAGCTGTGCTGTAGGGACATCATGCCCAGCTCTGTGTCTTGCTGGTCCTGCTTGTGTGTTACTGATCTGACTTTTCTGGCTTGCCTCATTGCTACAGACTTGCCTGGTGTTCACTGGATTGTGGATGACCCTGGTTCCTGTCACGGGACCTGATCTGCTGTTCTTGCCCATATATGGTATGTCTGTGTCCCTTGTCAGTGACGCCACTGTCTCTGCCTATTTCACTGTCCTCTTGGCTCTTACCTCACATTTTCCTGCAGTGCAGTTCATCTTGCTGCTCCCGCCACAATGACATGCACTGTGGGCTCTAATTTTAAGAACCTATAGAGCTATATGTGCTATAAAGTGGAAGAAAACCATGTGGGTGTTGTGGGTTTTCATTACCCACGAGGCCTCGTATTCTTTTAGGCTGGCACTGGTTTGAAGTGTGGAGCATATTCAGAAAGACACTTTGGCAAATACCTGCATTCTTTTGGCAGTGTAGAGTGGACTGATGGCTGGAAAGGCTTTGTCAGGCTCTTCCAAAGCTAGGAAGAAGCCCATAAGCTTGTATATAATGAGACATTATGCAATTAAAAGACCACTGTGGATGATTCCCCTTCCTTGCCCTTTCCTCCTCCTCCTTGAAGAGCAGGTGAGGACACAAGACAGTTTTATGATACCTGTTATCCATCCCAGCTGACCGCCGTGGAAGTGCCCCACCAGGCCCCCAACATGTGCACCGAGGCTTACCCCAATGATGTGGATGGATGTCCTTGAGACTCCCAGGGCCTGCAGATTGATGATAATACAAATTAACGTTTGTGTAGCAGAATGGTGAAATACCCTCTCCCAGCCCACACAGCAGCTCTGTAACTCTTCTAATAGAGGATTGGTTTTGAGGTGTATGGTGGAGAACCAAATAGATGTGGGAATGATGGCTATTGCCTTTTTTGTTTTTCAGAGTCTTTCTTCAGGTTCACAGATGCAAACGCAACCCTGACCAGGTCACCCCTAACCTGTTCATAACTACATAGCCTGTAGCTCCTCTCTCCACAGCTTGCTTCAGATGAACTTTCTCTCAGCTCAGTGACATAAGTTCACCATGTGAGTAATCTTTTTCTCACAAAAATGGAGGATTATGTTTTGTTTCACTTTTCTACCACCATTGTACCAATACCCTGATTAGTATTTTCAGGTTATTATTTTCAGAAGTTAAGGATTTATCCGTGGGGTGAACTGTGAGGTAAAGCACAGCCACATAGACCTCACATGAGATAACCAGATCCACAGGAATTCAGCTGCCTGCAGGCTGGTCTGCATGATGCAATACTATACAATGGGAGCGCATATGGTGCACAAGACAGTGGGGGCAAGATAAAAAACACTGACTTTGAAATGTGTGAGACCATGTCCTGGAGCATTACTGGGGCTTATGAGAAGAGAATATAGTCTTCTGTGATGTAGTGTTACAGGACAGGCTGAACAGAAAAAGTCCTTAAGTAACTGAACTGTAGCTCAGCAAAGACATGGAATGAGTGGTGGGGACACTCTCCAGCTCAGTCATTCATTCACTGTGTGATCTAATCGGTAATGAGGGGTGACAATCCACTCCCCCTCCACCCCAGACCCCATCCCCATCCTTCTAATGACATATTGGCTCCAAGGGTTGCCATATTTCTGAACAGAAAAGTGTGACTGTGAACAATGTGGTGCATACCCGGCAACTCCCATGCCATGCAGCCTGGCTTTGCAGTGCAAACATCACACTCAGAGTATATGCATAGCTGGTTAACACAGAGATGCATCACTCTAATTGCATAAGTGTTGTGCACGAATGAGCTGGGACACATCTGGGAATTTTCAGCTACTGAGAAGTATAGCTGAAGCCAAAAGCAAACAAAATAGCCTCAAATCCCACCCCCTCCAACTCCCCAGACAAAATTTCCAGGCAGAAGACGACTGTCCAGTGAAACATGGACCTGAGAAAACCCAAGGCACCCTTAAGGTTTCTCCTGGGTTGGAGATGCAGCTGACAACAGAGATGTTTTTAAAGAAAATGTCAAAACTCAAGAGAAAGAATCATCAAAACTGGACTGACAGAAAAAAGAAATTACTACACAGTGCTCACTCTGGAATACAGAGCTTGCTCAGCTCCTCGACACAGCAAGTTGGGAGCAGTTCTCTGGATTATTTATATGAATTATGTTCTCTGGCCATGCTCTCCCCCACTGGAAATGCACAGTAGCTTACCAGGAGCTTGCTGATGAATTGTGAGATGGAGAGGGCCAGCTGTGGGACATTATCCACTGCAGAGGAATAGGCTCCTGTAGACCCATAAACCCAGTCTACAACAATCACATTCACCTGGCTTGTATGGAGTATGGCATGGACAAGGTCTTCAATCCAGGAAGGTTTGGTACCCAAAGCCCTGTGGAGTCATCAGAAACAAGTATGTTAGGTGTCTTCCAAAGCAGGGCATACACCAATATATTGTTCACTGGTGCTGGAGCTTCACATGTCTCAGAGGAGGCTGACAGTTGCTGAAAGTTTTTTCTGGTGCCAGACACTCACATCTGGCATTTCTTTGTGGTGGTGTAATAATACTTTCCAGAATGACCTCATTCAGAAGGGAAACAGGTATTTTAAGAATGAGATAACATTTGCAGGGCTCAGGCTGTGATCTCTGTCTTGCTGTGGTGCTTCAGTTAGCCACCACAGAACCCACCTGGACTAAGTGAGCTGACGAGGAATACCTGGATCCTGCTGTGCTAGCAACTGGCAGGAAGTCCTTGGCCAAATCACCTAGTCTTTCACTGCTACATATCCTCATCTGTAGACAATTTGAAAACAAACATATGAGGGCAACAGCTGGTTTTCTGAAAAGACCCTGCAACATCTTCTGTGATTTCATCCTGGTCTTCTATACATTTTCTGTTCATACTTTTGCACATCAAACCAAACAATTTTATATGGCCACATCTGGCTGAAAAATGGTATAGTAAAATAAGCGTTCAGAATTGTGACAGCTTAAAAAAAACCCAACCCAGCTCAAATACCTACAGGTTCAAGAACAGAAGTATAACGTGTCTGGGCTGTTGATAAATTAGGACATGTGCTCCAAGAAGACAATTTAGTGGGACAAGAATCTTGAAGAAAAGACTTCTTAAACACAAAGGTTGAAAGAAGGAAAGAAAAGGGAAGAAGTAAAGGATGAGAGCATGACAGAACAAGCAAAAGAGTGAGAGAGCAAAAGAAAGAAAGATTCAAATTTCCTAACATTTTTTTAGGCTCCCAAAACACATAAAATAGGCATCTGGTCACAAACTAAAGGACTTCAACTTGTGCCATAATCAGGGTTGTCAGTAGCAATTTCCATGACTCTGGCCCTGGCCCTGGCCCACCAACAGTCTTCCAGGCAATTCCCAGGTCCAGTTTGGGGCTGAGCCCTCCTGACTCCCTTCTTAGCACCTGTTTTGCAAGCAGCTACACTGCTAGGGAGACTAAGAAGGTCACATAAGCAGAAGGTTTCTGTGTCAGCCCCACACAGTGCTTGGGAATGCCCCAGCAAGTGTTTAATTTAGCAATAAAAACTTAGTCACAGTGCTCTTCTTTCTTTCACCTGAAGCCATGGATTATGATCTTGGTTTCCAGGCTGCTGTTGAAGCTGCAGTTCTTGATGCCATCATCAGCTGAAATCAGCTCCCCACAGCTGGGTCTTGAGGAGGTAAACAGAAGAAACTGGACCTTAAGTTTACTGCCCCGTAGGAAATGTGCTGTCTGGAAGTCAGAGCAGTGATTCCCTGAGAGATTTTCTGTATTACCTGCAATGAGAGGAAGTGAATAGCAAATTCAGTCTGTATCTGTGCAAAGGAAAAAAACCAACCAAACAAAAAAACCCAACCCCAAACCAAGTCATTCTAATTTGTTAGGGTAACAAAAGCAGCAATCTTGCTTCTATTTATTGATAAACATTAAAAGTATAGAACATAACATAAAATCAGCCTATTCTGGAAACTTTATCTGTCTGGTAAAGTTGTTTCTGTCCTTTCATGGAATTCCAGTAATGGCTGGGGAAGGTAACCATGGATTATGGTTATCTTCTATGGTAGTTTGACTCCTGAGAGTTGTTCTACCAAGATGTGAATGACATTCTGCTGGATTTTTTTCAAACTTGGCTACACACACCAGCTACTAACTACATTTATGAGCTGGTTATTAGGTCTTTAAAAAATGGTTGCCAGCAGGTAGTCACCACTGTATAGGGATATTTCTACTCAAATTCTGGTAGGATTAGAAGAAGGTGCAAGTCTAATTGACAATTGTATCAAAAATTCAGCAATAAATATGAGGATGCTGATGACAAAATACAGGATGCAGATGACAATGTGTCAATGATAATTTCCTGATTGATTAATTTACTGGATGAAAATGGTTTATGAGAAGGAAAAGGCAGCTACTGGAAGGCACATTGATCTAGACAGGAAAAAAAAGAAAAACAAAATCCCAACTCAAACCTGTAGCTAGTAAAAAATTAGATTTAGGCTAGAAAGCATGCACATTGGTTTAGCAGTATGTATGGCTGGCAGAATGTATAGCTCGGTTACCCACAGAAGAGCTGGATTCTCTGTCTTCTTGTCATTTCAGAGGACTGGCTGCTATCTTGGAAGACTTGTTGAAGGTAAGGTGTTTAATTTACTGAAGGACTAATGGGGTGAAATTTATTTACCTGTGGTGAGCAAGAAGCCAAATAACTCATTAAACAATACCTTCTGACCTAAAAAATGCTACTTTATGAATTGTCATAGTGGCTGCAGTGACAATGCTTGCACCTTCCCTTTTCTGGACTAGAGGAAGTGAAATAGCCTTGAATCTGTACAATAAATTATAAATAGATTTAAAAAAAGTAAAACAACCAGCTTCCTAACTGCTGGCTGTTCCCCATAGGAGATACTTTAGCTAGGCAGAGCTGGCCTAAGGGTTAGCACAAAGGAGTGAGACTCAACATTCAGATTCCCCCTTGTGGGATGTGAACATCCCTTCCTCTTATTTTGGTCTTCCTGCATACTGAAGGCAAGAGAGAAATATATTCTCTGAGATCAGTTTGGAAAAAACAGAGCTCATGAGCCAGCTTAAGTAGCATGGGCAGGTTCAGTGCAAGGATGGTGCATGTCAGAAATGGTGTAAGATAAGGGGGACTGTGAGTAAAGGTTAGGCAAGAGGTGTTCTGATGTGAAGCTATAGCTGATGTGGGATTGTAGTCATCATCACAAAAACAGTTTAATTGACAGCACAATTACAAAAAGAAAACAAGACTGTTTATTTTCTCTCAGCTACTACAGATTACACTTGCTAAGCTTTCAAAGCAGAACATGCCAGTGCCAGAGGTCAAGTGGTCCCTCTTCTGCTTCTTTATACTTCCAGAGTAATCCCAGATCATTCTCTTAAATCACTGAGACTGATTGAATCAAAGCATGGGAGAAGAAAGGACCATTCTTGCTCTACCCTTTCTCCTGGCTCCTAACAAGATTATAGCAAGGACCTCTTGACACACAGGTTGTTTAGGGAGAATTGAGTTCAGATCCTTCTATGTAAAACCTTCAGCCTCTTGCCAGGCACTCATGTTTTCTTACCTGCTTGTGCTGAGCTGAACAGCAAAAGGACAGCAAGAACTGTGAGCAGCTTTTTCTTCGGATCCTCAACCATCCTCCTGTTAGTCAAGTACAAGGATTGTACAGGGAAAAACAGCTGTGGTGGGTTGCTTTATCTGCTTGACTCTGTTAATGGTCAACTAGCCTGCTCTCTTTTGGGGAAAAAAGGGTAGGGGCAATTACCTCTGCTCTTATTTGACCATTAGCCAAAGTCTGTGTCAGCAGAGGGCTTCACTGACATTTTGTTTAAAAAGAGATGCTGACAACCCTTTCCCCTCTACCTGCCTTTCTTCAAGGCAAACTACTCACTTCAGAAATCAGCTGGTAAAACCAGTCCCAGCAAGTAACAGAGTTACAGTGCTTTATCCTTGCAATCTAGACCTGTCTGCCAAATTCTGACTAGGGACCTGACAAGCCTGTCACAAGGCTTCGCAATAAGTCCATGCCAGGAAGATTCATACCAGCCTTGCATCTGTGCATTTTCTTTCTTTCCCATATTTCTACTTTTGGTCAGATTCCTGTAACTGCCAGAAGGAGGAAAACCAATGGATTATTTCTGAAAAGTGAGGGGAAAGACAGGGTAAAATGTATCTGGTGGCCATATTGCCATAATACACTCGGACTGTATATTCCTTAGGGCAAGGACACTCTTCACTTTTTCTTTGGAGACTGCATTTCAGATACTACAGGAGATAAAAAGATGATCTCAGTAATACACCACTATTATAAGCATGCAAATACTTTAAACAGATTTTTGAATAAAAAATTTTAATGCTCTGCTGTAAACAGGTGGAGAAGCATAAGCATACAAACATGTAACCAGGAGTTGATCACATGGCATTTGTGAGATGGTGGTACCATCTCCCTGGCTGGTTTACGACTTCCAGGTAAGGGTACACCTGTTTCCTGAGTCTCACTGGTGTGTGTTGGTCCTTCTTGCAGAAGAGCAAGGCAGCTTGGCCCTTGACTGTGTTAAATGGCAAGAAAGGTAATGATTAGGGTTATAGAAGTATGCTTTATGGAATTCACTTGTAAGACATTTCTGTTACTGTTTAAATGGGTGTGTATGTGCTTAGTAACAAAAGCTTCTGTATGCTCATTTATGCTAGTAAAACTTTTCTATTTTGTATACAGAAGTGAATATGTGTGTGTAAAAGCAAAAGAATATATATATATACAGAGGAATGAATGTATTTGGATTCAAGAGTAACATATTTTTAGGGAAAGAAAATTGCTCCTGTAAGACAAGTTTTATCTTTTTGAAGAAGATACATATCAGATGTTTGGTTTAAATGTTTTCTAGTGTCTTATTTACATCCCTGTTACTGGTGACAAATTTTGTTTCTCATAAAATGAGTGGGGGTCAGACTGTATTTCAGAGTGAAGCTGGGTTCGATAACAAAAATCCAGGACATACCAAGAGTTTTGACATTGGAATAAGCTGCCATGTGTAGTTTTGCCTGTCTTGTACTCATAGCTCCTGCACTAAGGCACAGACTTTGTCATCTGCTTTGCATTCATTCTGGAATGAATGTGGGTTGTACCTGGACAGGACTCAGCAGAGCCTCTGAGACAATGACTTTCGTGTCAAAGTCCTAATGTAAGAAGGCATATTGCTTGACAACGTTAAGTGGAATAATTTATCCTTGTTAGTCTTACCCATATGTGGCCTTTGTATAGTATGTGGCTTTAGATATAATGTTCTCTTTAATTTATTCATGTAGAATAAGATGATGATCTTAATGTAAGTTCTTAGATTCTGTATCTTGATTTTTAAAAGAATTAGAAACACAAGCATTTAAAAGCATTAATGCTTTTAGACATTTTATTTTTAACATTTTTTGTGTTGTTTTTTTGGGGGGGGCGTTATGCATAGGCAGAAGTTGGACTCGATGATCCTTGTGGGTCCCTTCCAACTCAGAACATTCTATGATTCTATGATCAAAGGAGCATTCCCTGCCCAGGCACTATTCTACAGCTGCTTTATTTGAACAATACAATGAAGAAATTGCTTCAGTTTGATCAGAAAGATGACCAAAGACTTTTCCAAAAGCATCAGACATTATTTTCCTTCACAGTTATTAGCAATAGTAGTCATTTCCTTATGTTTGCTCCAGCAATTGGGTCTGAAGAACTTCTTTTATTTCCAAGTCACTCCTGAGGGAAATTTCTGCAGTTCTCACAGGGAAGTTAGCCAGCATCAACTGCTTGGCCTGGAGCACTCCTGAAGCCCTGCCCCATCTGCATCCTTCCAGAGACACATATACAGATACATTTTGGCCCTGAAATACTTGTCTCCATGATCAAGGTGGTTTACTGTCAGAGAAGTAGGTTCTTAGTGTCTCTTCAGATATGCAATTGACATTGTTAACCCAATCAGTTTTCCAAGACTGAAAGCTGCAATATGAATAGCCAACTCCTGGCTTCCAGCCCACTCCTGGGGGTTGGGTTGGGTTTTTGCTGTTTTTTTTTTTAACTGAATCACTACTAGCACAGTTGCATGAAGAGCAGAGCTGAGGTTGCTCCAAGTGGTACTGAATAGCCCAACACAGCTGCTCAGCAGTGAGTGTATGCACCAAGCACAGCGGGAGAGAGGCAGCCAAGGGGTAATCCTGCAGTGAAAGCATCCACGTCCAGTATTAGCGTTCTGCTGGTGTTCCCTGGGACAGGAAGTTGAGCTCCTGGGAACTGAGCACGCTTTGTGGCTGCAAGGTCTGCAGCTGGAGTTGCCAGCAGCTGGTTTTTAGCTGGGATAACTCACTGTGAGCGGTATGTAGGTGAAGGAGGCTGACTATCACTGCTGTGGGAGAAAAGATGGCTCATGGCTGCCTCTAGAGTGTCTGTCAGAGCAGCAATTTTTTGGTAGTTGGAGCATTTATGTTTCCTAAACTTTTGTGTTATTTTCCCTTTCTTCCTCAAAACCACTCTGTCATGCTAAGACATCCACAAAAGGGAATGCAAGTTTCATTTCGTTTTGTGAATGGGCTTCTGAGCAGCTGGTGTTGAAGGAAACCCCTAGAAGTGAGAGCTGTTTTCTGGTTTTATATTTTTTTCTTTACTAGGCACAAGAGTCACTCACAGATGTCAACCCAGCCTTGGGTGGAATTGGGTGAGCATGGCTAGGCTTAACCTCGAGTCCATCCCTCAGAGATATTGCCAGGTGTCCCCCAAAGAGAACGGTGGGCATTTTGGGGAGCATTTGGTGTCAAACACGAGGCTCCAGGGAGTTCTAGGTATAGATGACTACAATTTTCTGAGGTTGCAAGCTATGTGTTACCTGCCGAAATTTTTTCACCCCCTAACTTTTAGGGCTTCCACTTCACATTAAATAAATACCAGCTTTTCAATTAGCCTAGTCGAAACTTCCCTGCTGTAAGAACAACATGACAATTTCTGCCGCCAGCACTTTGCTAGAGTCGCACTCCACGAACCAAAAACCCTGTCTGCAGCCTAATCTCGCACCCCAAACTGCTCTACGGCAATCGCAACTCACCAAGACAAACTGGAGACCACCGCGAAACCTGAAACCCCCTTTTTAAAAGGAGGCCCGGCGTTTCCAGACGAACCCTGGCTAGCCAGCACCTCCGAGCGACCCTCCACCGCCAGGCCNAGGGCAGGGCGGGGCTGGGGGCGGTCTAAGGGCAGGCAGCCCTCCCTCAGCTTTCAGTTTCGTTAATCTGCGCGCGAGCCAGGCAGGCAGCTATGAGGCTCTTGGTCTATTCGGTGTGGCTCCTGGTCTTTGCGTCCTTCCTGGGTAAGTTATGA
>VWZX01009872.1:191713-278329 GCA_013399015.1 Galbula dea | reverse complement strand
CCTCCCTGAACCCTTCGCTTCCCACTCCAGAACGGTGCCGGGCCGTGGGAGCGGCGCGGCGGGAGCAGGGCAGGAGTCTTAGCGGAGGGAAGCAGGGCACTCTTCACCGTCCCCTCTCCGGAGGGCTGGTGCCGCCCCGGCATGCGGGGCGAGGTTCGCGTGTGGCAACTGCGGTGGGTCTCAGCTTGGGGAAACTGCCCCACTCACCAAACCTCCCCGGCTGGACTTGGGGAGCCTAGCGTAGTCCTTGCGCCGAGCTCCTTGCCTGTGCCTCTCAGCGCCCTGCTGAAGGGGCTGTCCGTGGAGGGCTGCTTATTTTCTGTCTTTCTGAAGGGTATTAGGCAGAACCAGACGGCAGCTGCCTTGTCCCCTCCTCCCCTTTAACAGAGGGATTCGCCCGATCAGTATGTTTAGGATCCCACACCCCACTCCGCCCTGTTTTTGGCGTGGGTGACGCTTCTGCCCTGCTTGTCTCAAGCGCGTGTAACCGGGAAGGTTACTGTGGGAAATGGTGTGATTTTTATGGTACCCTGGTCCCTGCGAGTTAATATCCTACCCAAGTGAAGTTATTCTGTGCTGTGCAGGTAGCACCTTCTGCTCGAGGGGAACCTCGTACACCCAGAGCACTTTTCACTCCCTGGTTCCTGAGGTATTAAGGAGTTTAGGAAACTAGCTTTTATTGTAAAAAAAGAAGTGGGGTCACCTTTATTCCTGGGGAGCTGGTATTTTAGTCTTGTTTTCACCATTCCTCAACTTCCTTTCCTGGAAGTATCCAAGATTGCCTAGTCCTTGTCATAGCCAAACTTTTTGGCATCTTGCTTGTACGTAAGCTCTGCTGAGATCCACCGACTTCCTCTATGAGTCACATTTGAGGCTTTGATAACCCTACCCGAGGCTTCACTGAGCTGTGCGTTGGAGCGTGCCCTTTCTTCCTTTTCAGGCTGTGCTAGTGTTATGTGAAAGAATGCAGCTGGACCCAAGAGGGGTCTGGTCAGGACAGTAGAGGGTTTTTAGGCTGTTTTTCAGCTGGTTGTGTGTTTTATCTATTTAATGCAAGAAAAAGTCTTGAGCATGTGGTTTGACTGAGTTACTGGAGAAGAGAGGCAACGCCTTCATCTCTGATAGCTTTTTGGAAGGCTTTACCTCTGTCCTAGGAAGGTTTAGGGCTGTGAACCCAGAGTGGAGAGGGGCAAGTGCCCTTAGTGAAGTGGGTAAATGTGAGGGGTTGGACTGAGCTGAATCCTCATCATTTCTGATAGCTATTATAGGAAGCCTGCTAAAGCCTGGATGTGGTCACTGCACTCTGAGGCGGGCCAAAGGGACAGTCTTACTCATGTTCTTTCCCAGTTCTCTTGTTTCTGCTCTATCCCATGCCCAAGTATTGGCATTCCCACGGGGAGTCACATCTGGAAATTGCAATATTTCAGTGGCTTTTGGGAGTTGGCTTTTTTGTTTGTTTGGGTTGTTTTGTTGTGGGTTTGTTTTGGTTTTGTTTTTTTTTGTTTTTGAAATGGAGGTGTGTATCAAGTTAGCTTTCAGTAGATTGTACTCTCTGCCTGACTCTTTCATTGCAGGTACAGGCAGACAAAAACAAAGAAGAGGGAAGAATGGGTAGGTCATCCCCATACTTTTGGTTAGCAGCATGGTTTTAAAATGACTGGGTAACCTTTGCATGGGGATGCTGCCTGTTGTTAGGCCTGTGCTGAGGGATATAACCGAAGGTATGGATTTTGTGGTGGGGAGGGACCCATGCTTGTTTGTGAGTGCCCCCTTTAGGTCTTGTCTTTGATATGTAGAGCTCTTTAGATGCAGGCAGCTCCATATTGTCCAGGAATAGCAACACATACCTCTTTGGACTTGCTGCAGTATGGAAGTGAAAACTTTAATTTTGATGTGGCGTGCAAGATTTGCAGTCAGTTCTACACAAATCTGATTTTGCTCACGCAACAGCCTGGGACACCACTACAGCTTGCTGTCATCTTTATTTTCTTTTTCCTGGCTGTAGCTTTTTGCCTGTGCTTTTATACCATGGATTTAAGTTCTTTCTTACTGGAGTTTGATGTTTGTGGCCCGTGGGGGAATCAGGACAGTTATGAGTGAATATTCTGGTGGTTCTTCTGGACTGAACATTTATTTCAGTGTTCTCTGCAACTGGTGGTTCTGAGGGTTAGTAGGGAATGTCACTCTCTGCTGCTTACGGTTACTGAGAAAGTTCGCAATTTTCTTTAAAAAAAAAAAAAGCCTAAAAATGAGGTAGTTGGGGAGTTAGAAAAAATAGAACAAAAATCTGCTATTTGAAAAGCCTGACACTGAGGCAGTTAGTTCCTTGTTATATGCTAATCAGTAAGGACTTTTCCACCTTGCTTCAGCAGGCAGAACTTTAACATACAGGATCAGGTAGTCTAATGGTTGCTGTAGAGGGTACTTGTGAACTTTTTCTTGGAGTAATAGGGTACAATAAGGAGAAAGCAGAGACTTATAATTCTTAGTTCTAGCCTTCCAAAAAGAGTGTTTGAGAAACTTACTTGTCTGTTACTTCTCTCTGTTTGCTCACAGCAGAGAACTTAACTGCTGTGGAATGCAAAATCTTGTCTCCACAAAAAATGAAGTAGAAAAGAAGGGGAAGATTTCCTTGGAAATTTAGATGACGACATATGCTTTCTTTAGAAACTCAAAGATATGTGGTGGAGACTTTGTGCAACATTTCTGTTGAAAAAAGGAAGTTGAAGGCATTGAGTGGGAGGTTTCTTCATGTTTTCATTAGAGTAGTGAAGCAGTGAAGTGTCTGATCCCTGGTTTTAGACAGGAGGAGATGACAGTTGTCCTGAAAGAATAACCTTTTCCCTGTCATACTCCTGGGAGCCTTGAGTGTCCTTAGGCAGGAACTGTTCAGCTCCTTGCTGCTAAGCCTTTGTTTCACCAGCCAGCAAGAAGAGAGTCCACTGAAAAGGGCAGCTCTCCTCCAAGTCAAGCAGAACTGTGGAGGGAAAATGTGTTTTCAGCTTTGCTTTCTTCTAGTCTCATTTCTGTGCTTGAACTAAAAACAATCTTACCCTCCTAACTCCAGCCTAGTTCTTACAACTAACTGAAAGAGAGCAAAGATGTGGAGAATTCACATGCATCAACAACTAGTCCTATGAAGTTATTAGTGGTTGGCTGAGTAGTGAAGGCTGCACTTACTCATGTTTTCAGTCCCCAGCAAATGTCTGGTTTTCTACCAGAAGAGAGTTGTTACCTTGCTCTTTTCAGCTACCACTGTGGCTTGGCTCATACATGCTGATTGATGTTAAAGCACCACATCTTGCTTATGTCTGTGAGACAAAGTTACCAAAAGGCAGAATTTCACAGTGGGTAGAGCAGGTCATTTTTCTCCATGCTAGGAGTACTATAGATCCCTAGCCAGCAAGAGGAAAGGCTTTTCCTTAAGATTTTTCTTGAGGAAAATACAGTCTTAGAAATTGTCTTTGAAACAAAAGTCTCTAACAAGATTCCACACTTCATTAGATCAAAACAATGTTTCATCTTGCCCAGCATCTCCTGCTTTCTTGTGGGCTCCAAACACAAGAAGTTGGAGCTCCTAGGTTCTTTTATTCTCTGGAAATTATTAACAGAGACAGGTGGGAAGAGATGCTCATGCTGGAGTAGCAGGAGTGAGGTTTTAAAATCTGTCTAAACAGCATAGAAGACAAAGGCAGGTGGGTTGTATTGAAGAGAAGTGGGAGAGGGCCCTGAGCGCTCTTTACCCTGTTCACTTTTCCTGTTCCTGTGAGAGGCCATGGTGTAAGTGCAAAGGACAAGAACTAGAAACTGTAATGGCATGAGAAGAGTATTTTCATGGGTAAATTGCAAATGAGTTGGATAGTCCAGAAAAAGTAAGACATGGAGAAGGCTTCCTGTGTGTACAATTGTGTACCCAAGCATACAGAAATGTGATTCCCATTGCTTAATTTCAGTCTTCTGTCTGAGAAAGTCTTTGTTTCTATATGGGGTATAGTTTTGTTTTCTGGGCTCATATACAGTGAAGTGACTTGTTTTGGTGTGACAAAGCTGTACTATCCCCATTGATTTCTGAACAGTAGTAAGTTTTTATGCAGTGATGACATGAGAAGCAAGGGAAGCACAGAATTATATGGGGGCGTTCTTGACTTAATGCTGTTTGTGAATAGAAATAATCAAAACCAACCCAAACCTAAAATAGTAACTGTCACTTGGGAGCAGTTGGCTTGACGAGAAGGCTTGTGAAATTTTCATTTCACCAAGCACAGTTACTCTTTAAAGGGAAGTTTTTTGTAGTGTATATTGGGAATCTTGTCTTAATATGAAACCTCATTTAAATCTTAGTTATGCACTTCTGTCATTGTCATGATAAAAAGTTACCAGCTGTCATGGGGTAGAATTGAGTCCTTAATGTAAGTGTAACTCGAACTCATTATTGTCTTGTTTTTGTCTATCTATATACATGTCTTCCATGACTTTTGTCAGTTTTACAGTTTCACAGTATCTACTGAGCTGGAAGGGACCCATGAGCATCATAGATTCCAGCTCTTTAACCTATGCAGGACACCTCAAGAATCACAGCATGTGCCTGAGAGTGTTATCCAAATGCTTCTTGAACTCTGTCACGCTTAGTGCTGAGACTACTTCCCTGAGGAGGCTGTTCCACACTCCAGCCACCCTCTGGGTGAAAAACCTTTTTCTAATCTCTAGCCTGAACCTCCCCTGACTCAAGTTCATCCTGGTTTTTAGAACCATTCAGAGGTATTTGGAAGTAGAAGGTGATTGGTGAAGACTGAAGCAAGGACACAGACATGCTAATTGTTTATAGTATCCCTTCCCCACAGCAGAATTTTGGTCTCATCTGTTAGATCAATAGATTTAAAAATTTTTTTTAATGTAGCTGGTTTTAATAAAAACTAGGGGAAATCTCTTATCTCTCTTCTTGTATGTTTATTTATATTGAATGTTTGGGCCTGTTTTAGCAGAGTATGTTTCATTCAAAACTGCTGGCAGTTAAGGTTTCTGGACAGCTCTCATTTCTTGCTTGCAGCTCTGCTAGATCTCGGAGGTTGAGATCTATTTCACATACACTGACTAGGAAATAAACTTGCTTTCAAAGGAAATCCCTAGTACCTCCATCCTTTCACAGAAGACACTTTGAAACGAGTAGCAACTTTGTGTCAGAAGTGTGCTTTTTACTAACTCTGTGAACGTTCATGGCTGGGACAATTACAGTTTATTTACTGCTCAGCAGGAGCTTCAGCCTGGGTATTATGCAACAAGATGCTGATTTAAATTTTGCTAGTGACAAAAATTTATTTCATCATTTTCACCGGACTATGAGCAGGAGGCCTCAGTTGAGTGAACAGAGGGAAGATAATGAGGATAGAAGAGCTTAGGATAGGGAAGAAGATCAGGACAATGATTCTACCTGGGACTAGAATGTGGAAATTGTATCCCTTTACAGTGCCTGTCACATAATTTTGCAGACACGCAGCATTTTGGTAATTCCTAACTGACATGTGCCTTACTTCACAGCTTTGTGATGTGCTTCTAACCTAAATTTGAAGGTATCTGATAGTGCATATAGCATTAATAAAGCAATAGTTTATAAAACAATTGTTGAAGTAACTTTTTTTTTCCCCTCCCCCTGTAGCACACGTTGGCTGTGAGGAGGTGTTTGCCATTGTGGGAGAAAATTTTACTTTTCCAGTAAAAATAAACGAAAAAATAGAGGAAATTCTTTGGACCAAAAACAAGGATAAAGTGGCTGAATGGGAAGGTCAGAACGAACCAACATATTTTACTACTCTCAAGAACAGAGGCTTGCTTAACAAGAAGACTGGGTGCTTGACTATATATAACTTGGATAAAAATGATACTGGCATATATGTGTTGGAGTACTTGGGTTCTGCACAAAAAAGATATAACTTCTCACTTGTTGTGTTAGGTAAGTAGTGGAAGAACTACATAAAGAATTTGCACCACTTTATTCACTGTAAGAAGGCTAGAAGGCAAATTGCTTATTTGTCTGGGAAGCAAACAAATAGAAGGGGGTCGTTCTTTTGGCTTCCTTGTTAAGTTGCTTAGGCACTTTAAACAAATTTTTGAAGGTTACATCTAATTTGTCTGCCCATCATTACTCACCTTGGAATGACTTCTAGAATGTGTAGATGGCCCACTGTGTACTTTCAGGTAAATAACCAAACCCTTTGAGAAAGGAGACCAAATTATGCCAGGTAATATGTATCTACAGAAGATGCTCCTGCAGGCATATTGTATGTGCTTAAATATCTATGGCATTATCCTATGCAGATCTCTACAACTTCACTAGAAATCTTTGGGAAATGTATTTGACCAGTGTGTATATTAATCCTATTGACAGTGAACCACGAGGGATCTCAGAGTAGGCACTGAAGATCCACAAACAAGGCACCTTTTAGAAATACATTTTTATCACATGTATGTGCACATACACCTTTATCTCCACACTCTACTGCTGCTTTTGTTGCTTTAGCCCTTGTCCTGTGCTAGAATTCAAGGCAGTTTATAACCAAAGTAAGACAGAATGTTTTCTCTCCTTTCAGCTCCCCCTTCAGAACCTGAAATAAGTTGCAACATCAGTGGTGATTACCTTGCATTAAAATGTGCAGCAGATTTCGAGAAGCCTCTGAATTACACTTGGAAGTTGAGTAGCACATCAATCACTCCTCAGACCCAGGAAACTTTCATTGCTAAGAAGAAAGTTGATACTTCCAAGAAAGCTACATGTTTCATTAAATTCTCTCAAACAGAAAAGAGCTCCGAAATCTCTTTGGCTCAATGCTTCCCTAATAAAAAAGGTAATGAATGAGTCAGGTTGTATATGTAAGTCTGGGAGGCTGGGTTGGGAAACACCATGGGCTTTGACTGTAAGGTTTCTACTGACTTCTCACGAAGTTGAATTTAAAGAGTAAAAAGCATCAGAAGCCATTTGTCTGCTTAAAGTGTGTTTAAGATTGGTGAAAGGTATGAGGATGACAGTTTGATCCCCAATGGAGAGATACTTTTTGCAGGGATTTCAGCAGAATAAAACCTTCAGCTCTGACTTGGAATGAGTAATAATAAAGAGGGAGACATGCTTGGAAGATCTTTTCTGAACCTTCTGGTCTTGTGTAACTGATGCTTATGACTACTATGCTCTTTTGTATTGGTTTCCATGAACTGGTATGAAAATCCTCAGTCATTTCAATTGAGTCATCTAGCAACCATCAGAGAAAATAATTTCTCATCTGGCATAAAGATCAATGACCATATTTTTTTTTCCTCCTTCACAGACATATGAAAAGGAGAAAAGGGAGTTTTCCCACTTTTGCTTAATGCTTTGGACAGCCTCAGCTGAGCTTCAGGTCAGCTTGAGGCCTGCTTTTTTGGTTGTGGGTTGGTTTTTGGTTTTTTTTTTTTACTTGTTTGTTTGGTTGGTTTTTTAAAACAGAGAATGAGAACATGTTTGGAACCATCTGATTTGCAGGATGTGTAGGGCAGTCCCTAACTGACAATTTCTCAGTTCTGTTCAAAAGTAATCTTCATGGTTTACTGGTACAGAATTCTTCCACCTTCCCTGGAATTTTTAGAGACTTGTTAGAAATTAAGCATGTGGTGAGTTGATGTTGGCTGGCTCCTGCTCTATCACTCCTCCTCCTCAGTGGGACAAGGAGGGAGAAAATATGAAAAAAGCCTCCTGGGTTGAGATAAAGACAGGGAGATCACTCAGCAATTACCTTCACTGGGAAAACAGATTTGACTTGAGGAACATTAATTCATTGTAAGTCAAAATCAGAGTAGGATAATGAGAAACAAGAACAAATATGAAACACCTTCCCCACACATCTCCTTTCTTCCCAGGCTCAACTTCACTCTTGATTTCTCTGCCTTCTCCCCCTAAGCAGTGCAGGGTGATGGGAAATGGGGGTAGTGGTCAGTTCATCATGCATTGTCTCTGCTGCTGCTTCTTCCTCATGCTCTTTCCCTACTCCAGTGTGGGTTTCCACCCATGGGAGACAGTCTTTCATGAACTTACTCTAGTGTGTTTTTTCACCATGGGCCGCAGTTCTTCACAAACTGTTCTAGTGTGTATCCTTTCTCTATGTCATTGTAATGGAGACACCCACAAAACAGACAGCAGTAACTACCCAAAATGTGGATTTATTCCAACCAAAAATTACCCAACATTCTGATAGACCAAAGTAAATTCCAAGTTTGGATACTGGGTGGGAATATAATACTCCACAACTCATTCCTAAGCTTTGAAGATTGTCTTTTTAGAAAATGACCCAAAATGTGCACGCGCTCACTCACAGAAGGGAAAACCTTCCACACAAGGGTACTAAGAGAAGGGGATTGCTCACCAAAAGGAGATAGATACATAGATACCTCCAGAAGAAATAGTCACTCATCAAAAGAGGGGAGTAGGGGCTCACTCAATTCTGGGAAATTTCCTTGGGTGGCATCACCATTCAAAGGGAGAGACCCCAGCTGTAGAACCCCTGTTCAGAGGAGGACCAACTCAAATGGGCTATACTTCAAGGCTTCATTTATGCCCTAGTGGAGTCTAAATTGTCTAATTCTAGTTAGGTGTGGACAAGTGCATGACAAAGACTTGAAACAAAATAATGAAGTTTTAATGGCCCTGCTCCAGCAAGGGGTTCCCATGAGGTCACAGCTTCCTTTGGGGACAGCCACCAGCTCTGGCATGAGGTTTTTCACAGGCTGCAGGTGGAGATCTACTCTACTGTTAACATCCATGGGATTCAGGAGGACAGCCTGCCTCTCCATGATGTTCACTATGGCCTGCTCCAGCGCCTGGAAGAGATCCTCCCTCTCCTTCTTCACTAATCTTGGCATCTATAGAGTTGTTGCTCTCACATATTCTCGCTCTTCACTCCCAGCTGCTGTTGTGCAGCAGTTTTTTACCCATTCTTGGATATGTTATTGCAGAGGTGCTACCCCCATCACGAATGGGTTTGGCTTTGGCCAGCAGCAGATCCATCTTGGAGCCTAACAGAACTGGCTCCATGCAACACCAGGGCATCTTCTGGAATCTTTTCACCAAAGCTGTCCCTGCAGCTCCCCTGCTGTGAAAATTTTACCATGCACACTTAATACAAGACATTTACTGAAATTTGGTTTGGTGGAGGTCTGGGTTGGCCTTTCATGGGGGGGGAAAAGTAAAAAAAAGGAAGAGCTATTGCTTTTCAAGCGGTGATGAGCTTCACTGAGCTAAGGTACTTACCATGTAACTTTCCTGGATCTGGCTTAGGGTTTTGCTATTAATTTCTTGAGGTTACTTTGTTTAAAAACAAATATAAAACATACACTATTTCAGTAGAAATGCAACCTTGAGTTATCACACAGTTGTTTTTTAACTAACTGATCATTATTGATTTTGTTTTTTTTTTTAAAGGAGATGTCTATCATAAAAGAAGCAGAGTTGGTCTTATTGTGGCTTTTGTCTTGATTCCGGTTGTAGGAATACTAGGATTTCTATACAAAATAGGTCTGTATAGCATTTCTTAATTGAGCTTAACATACTTCAAGATTACACTGATCTAAGATTCTTTAGAACGTATGGAAGCTTCTGACCATGGGAAGTATTGTAAATACAGTGGTAGAAATAACTACCACTTAGGTAATGGCTAATAGATTTGAAGGCAGTAATATACTGAGCTTTTTTGCTCTTGAATACTGAGCTTTTTGTACTGGGAAACACTGTAGTTTGTATTTCCATGTTTCTCCCTCAGATTGTTTTGTTTACTCCGTTTCCACCTACTAAGTATTTATGGCCTTCCTATCTGAGTGTGCTTTCACTGCCTTTTTAAATAGCATCATAAAGCTGACCTCAGTCACATTTATTCTTGGGACAGGCTCTTAGCAGGGCCTGTTGAATGCCTTATGCTGAGTCTAATCTGACACCTCAGTCAACAGATACATAAGGACTTCTGTGCCTTCTGTCAGCCTGTATTGTATTCATCATGGTATTTTAGATTTGTTCCTTGATCTTTCCCTATACTAAGTTTGAGTATCTTTTTTTGTAAATCTGACAGCTTACTCTGAAATGGTAATTGCAGGCTATCACTGTGTGTTTCTTGCTGCCACTATTTTAGGTTAATATGTCAGACAGCGTTCTGGCTTGAAAAAGAGGTGCACACTCTCTCTCTTCAATTTGTGTTTGAGAGAGTCTCAACCAGGAATACATTTCCTCATCCTAAGGGTGCTCTACATGGAAGATTCCTTTTGGCTTCCAGGTGGGGTCACCACTTGAAAATAAACTTGTTATCATGGAATCATAGAATTGTCGGAGTTGGAAGAGACCTTAAAGATCATTTAGTTCCAACCCCCCTGCCATGGGCAGGGACACCTCCCACTAGATCAGGTTTCCCAGATCCTCATCCAGCCTGGCCTTAAAAACTTCCAGGGATAGGGATTCCACAACCTCTCTGGGCAACCTGTTCCACTGTCTCACACCCTAACAGTGAAGAACTTCCTCCTAACATCTATTCTAAATCTACCCTCCTCTAGTTTTGCATCTGTTCCCCCTAGTGCTATCACTACCCAACAACCTAAGAAGTCCCCAACATCCTAAAAAGTCCCTCACCAGCTTTCTTGTAGGCCCCCTTCAGATACTGGAAGGTCTCCTTGGAGCCTTCTCTCCTCCAGACTGAATAACCCCAACTCTCAATAAGCACTGCACAGTATAATCAAACAGATGTTATTTGCTGATTTAAGTAAAAGAACCTCAGAATCACAAATTGCTAAGCTCTGCTTTAAATTTGGTTAGATGTGTTCTGACTTGTTTCCAAAGTTCCATTTTGTTAATTTCTCTTTGACTGTCTTTGCCCCAAACCAATATTTCACTCTTTCCTCTTTCTCTAAGTCAAGTATTCAGTTGCATATCCTCGGTATTTTTTTTTTTCCATTGGTTTGGAAGGGGGAGTGTGTGTGTGTGTGTATGTAATGGATGGAGGCTGTTAACTAGTCTCCAAAGTCACAAAACTTCATTTCTGAGTAATTTCTCCAGATATTCTATTTGGTTGGATGCAGGTAGACCTAAACTTGGAAAAAGAAGAGCTGCTCAGGAGAACAGTCCTTTGCGTGGCTCAGGTAAGAGACCTAGAATGTCACAAATGTGGGGAAATCAAACTATTGCTTTAATTTGATCTAGGATTGTAAATTTTTTCTCTATGGCAGTGAAGTCTTTCATTGAAGAGGTAAAGGAATAAGCTTTCTTTCAGGCCTTAGTTGTTCCACAGAGCATAGTTATTTTTTCCAGGTCATTAATATATACTTTCTAAAATAAATAAATTTCATTGTAGCAAAACACCTGAGCCTCAGTTGAGGTTCAATATTGGATAACCATAGGGACCTGTGCTTAGTGGATGTATTAGTGGGGCTGGCAGAACTACTGACAAGGAATGGCCTGAGATTTGCCTGGTCAGCAGCTTTCTTTGAAGGTGAATTGTGGTTTTAACAATGGAGAATAGAGGCTGGCCTCAGGATGAAGGCTGGGAAAACTCACACTACAGGGCAGTATGGTTGTTGGAGATCTTACTTTTTACCTGTTTGGTTAGGGCTGGGTTTTATACTGAAATGAGGTTAATATTTCTTCTGACACTTATAATCTTACCTGCCTGTCTCATTTATATACACTTTTTTCAGAAATTTGATTGATTATTTTTCTAAACCCAGTATTCATATCAGGTGCATAGGGCTGGGTACAAGTGTAATACATTGCTTTTTCTCAGTGTCCCCCATAGAAATTTCTTGCAGGCCTGTCTTGGAAATTAGGCAGCTAGTCAAAATAAACCTGAATCCTTGTGTTTGTTAAACAGCACTGAGTAAATACGTTCTTGAAGCTTCAGCTTCCCTCTTGATATGATGAGAATGGTGCTGCATGCTGTGTTTGCAAATCACCATCTGTGGGAAGAACTCAGCATGTACGATGGAACCTCTGCTTCTAAATATGTGAAGGGTGTGTGTCGGGAGGATGGGGTCAGGCTCTTCTCAGTGGAGCCCAGTGACAGGACAAGAGGCAATGGCTGTAAGCTGAAGCATAGGAGATTCCGTGTGAACACACGTAGGAATTTTTTCACAGTGAGGGTGACAGAGCACTGGAACAGACTGCCAAGAGAGGTTGTGGGGGTCTCCTTCTATGGAGATATTCAAAACCCGTCTGGACACACTTCTGTGCGACCTGGTCTAGGGAATCCTGCTGTGGCAGGGGGGTTGGACTAGATGATCTTTCGAGGTCCCTTCCAACTCCTAATATTACCTTTCTTTTTAAATTACCTTTATTTTTAACAGCAAATTATCCTTTTGTCTAATGTTATCTTTATATGCATTGTGGTGGGTTTAAGGGCTCTTCCCAACCCCCAAGCACGGCAGTTAAAGGAGAGACTGGATTGGAAATTAAAAAAACTAAAAACTGCTTTAATAATAACAACAGATATAAATGAAATGAATATAAACATATACAGGACCCAAAATACTGAACCGTCCCAATGCCAGCACAGCAGCTTCCCTGGGTCCCCGGTAGCAGCTCCCAGTCCAAGCAGCTAGCACTTGTGTCTCAGGGAGCAGAGGCAAACAGCAACAGCATCCAAGTCACAGCAGAGGGAGAAGAGAAAAGGCTTCCTTGTGGCTACGAGTTAAAACCAAAAGTCCCCCAGAGAAACCCAGCATTCCCCTGGCTTCCCTCCCCCAGGGTGGGGGGTTTGCAGTGTCCTTGATTCAGGAATCTCAGGTTCCTTAAAGGGACAGTCCAGGCAAGGTGTGTGGGGCGAAAACTAATAACGGTATTATGTATGTGGTGGTGGAATATCTTTTAGAAAATACAGTTACTGAACAGAATTAATTCTGTTGTAATCCAAACCATAACATGCATGCAGAAGAGTGCAAGAATATTTTTATAATATGTCATCATAGATAGGTGGTTGCTTTCTGCTGGAATCAAACTCCCAAGCAGGACCTAAGATAATAATGTCCAGCAGCTTCAAAGCTTTGATTTTCTTGATGGCAAATAAATCTGACCCTCAACAGACAGGTTTAGAGACAGGATGCTTTCAAGCTTGCAAAATACTAATTTGGGAGATACAGCAGGTTTCTTTCCTTAGGGAAGCACTATTTCTGGATGCAACATCTTCCACTTGATTTATGCTTCTGGAAAGTCTTATAACTGCATTCATCAGGCAGCTAAGCAAAGGCTCAGTTTTGTTTTCTTAGTACAGCCAGTGTAAATTTCAAGGAAATTCTGGGACCTGTATTTTTTTATAGAAGTTATTTTTGGTTCAGATGGGTAGTGAAATATGGACCTTATAGTTCAAGTCAGCANCCCCCCAGCTGCTACGGAACTGGTGATTCATTCACTCACTATTCTACCATCTCTGTCAAGCAGCTGATAACAAGGAGGTTGGAGAAGGCAGAAGTTTTTTCTGATAGGGAAAAATTGCTAAGGATGACAGTAAGGAAAAGGAAACTCAGAAGCTCCTGTGTTTTGCTGCTTATTCTTCCTGCATGAATTGTAGTGGATGTAGAACCACTTTCCTCACTTGAAGAAACAGGGGCTGTGTAGCTGATGGTGAAGGTGTGGTGCACTTTGGAGATTCTTCTCACTTCTGTAACTGTCTCCACATACATAGACATGGATATAGGAGAAGGAGGCTTATTTTACGCCTGTCTTATGGAAGAAAGGAAGGGAACATACAGTCCATGCAAAAGAGAATCGTGTCTATAAATAAAGTTTGTCTGTATGGACACTAGAGGAACAAAATTAAATGCTTTATTTTTTTGCAATGTAGAGTAGGAACATCAGGATGGGGAGTTAGTACACCTTTGCACAGTACGTCCTGTAGCTTAAGTAGCATACAGTCACTGCTGTATGGATGGGAAATGGTAGGCAAGGCTCTGATGTTCTATTAACTGTATATACAAAGCAAGTCTAAATAGGGCTTCTGCTGGTAGCACAGCAGTACATAACAATTGCAGAGGAGGTGTGCTGCTGAGCTTTGGACAGCACAGAGCAATGACCTAGACTGGTGTGGGGAAGGAGCAATGGAGTGTGTTCCTGGGAGACTGTAGCTCTTCTCTGATCTCTTTTCAGACAAAGAACTGAACAAGGAAGACAGTGCCCTGAAAGACAAGCACACAGTTAACAGCAGTGTAAATCAGAAAGGTAAGTGCCTGTTCTATGGAGCAGTCAGTGCTAATGACCCAGTGGACAAACTGGCCAGGATCCTGTGGAGTTAGAGGCTCAGAGCAACTTCTGTGCAATTCTTCTCAGGGAGGTACTGGGGGAAATTGTGCCGTGAATGCTGAGTACCTGTCTTTTGTGTAGGAGTTTCAGGAGCAGAGCTAACCAGGACTCAGGTTGTAGTTAAGGGCAGAGCAAGTCTTGTGTTTTTACCACCCTTTGAAGTAACCCCACCAGAGCATATGGACTTGAAGGCCATGTGTTTTGGAGATCACTGGGGTTTTAAAAAGTAAATAAAAAAATCCCATTTAGAGTGAGATGAGAATACTGATCAAGCAGCAGTCCCTGATGAAGTACTGGCTTCTGGTCTTCCAGTTAATGCTTCTTGTTGGAAGATGTCTGCAAGGGGGCCTCCAGTCCAGCAGTGTATGCACATAAAGTACTTAAGTGAAGAGCAAGAGTTGATGAGACTAAGAGAAAGCTTGCTTTGGAAATATTGCTGGATGTGGTCCTAGGCAGCCTGCTTGAGCAATGACATAGGACAAGATGATGTCTAAGATTGCTTTCTGCCCTCAACCATTGCGTGATTCTGTGATATCATCTCTCATATGAGGAAATGCTGAGGCTTTGTTCAGTCTGGAGAAGAGAAGGCTCAAGTGTATAAATATCTGTGAGAGGAAAAGAAGAAGAAGGAGCCAGGCTTTTCTTAGTGGGTGCCCAGTGACAGGATGAGAGGCAATGAACACCATCTAAAACATAAGAGGTTCTGTCTGAACATCAGGAAACACTTTTTGCTGCAATGGTGACTGAGTACTAGTGGAACAAATTGCCCTGACCCTCCATCCTTGGAAATATTAAAAAGATGTCTGGACATGGTCCTCGGCAGCATTCTCTAGGTTTTTCTGCTTGAGCAGAGGGCTTGGACAAGATGACTTCCAGAGGTTTCTTCCAACATCAACCGTTATCTGATTGTCTGGTACCAGATATAAATGAGGCTAAAATACATAGTGCTACCTTTGCCTCCATCATGACAGTCTCTGTGGCATTTTTGCCTAAAGGCAGCATTGGCAAGAAAGGATCTCCTAGTAATGGAAGAGGATCATATCAAGGATTTCTGGAGAAATCTTGGCCCTAACCAGTCCATGAGATCTGATACAAGGGTTTCTACAAGGGCTGGCAGGTGTCATTGTGAGAATGTTCTTTATTGCCTTCAAAAGGTAGAGAGGTATTGTGTAACCCCGATGTCCAAATGTGCAGTTAACCATGGTGTAACTGAGGGAGGTGAGTGGCTGTTCTGTGATGGGGGAACTGTCCAGGGGGAAAGGTGTTGTTTTTCTGGTGTTAGATGATGATGTTGGCAACATGTTGAGTTGCAGCTAGTAACTCACTCTTATGCAATAGCCAGTACTTTGAAGCTGAACAAGGCACAGGACTATAGTTGTCTTCTGATCTCTCTTCAGACGCCTTTAAGAGGGAGAGCAGTAGCTTGTTGGCCAAGCATACAGATGACCATGGTATAAATGAAGGAGGTAAGTGACTGCTATGGAGTTGTCTTTGTTCGTTGTGACTTCTGCCGAATGCTTCTTGATGTGATGTTATGGGTGCAGAGTGCCTTCTGTGCAATTTGGTGGCCCTACAGTGGACTCTTTCCAGTAGTTCCCTGTCCTTCTTGAACTGAGTTGCCCAGAACTGGACACAGTATTCCAGGTGGGGCCTCACCAGTGCAGAGTAGAGGGGGAAGATAACCTGCCTAGAAAGGAAAGGAAGTGACCTAGAAGGAAAGTAGATTTGACAAACAGGACTTCCCCTTCGTGAAACCGTGCTGGCTATGACTTATTACAGCATTGCCCTCCAGGTGACTTATAATGCCTCCCAAAACAACCCTTTCCATAATTTTCCCAGGCACTGAAGTAAGACTTACAGGCCTGTAGCTACCAGGGTCTTCCTTCTTACCCTTTTTGAAAATTGGGATTGCATTAACCAGCTTCCAGTCAGCTGGGACCTCTCCAGACTTCCATTACTGCTCAAAAATCATTGAGAGAGGCCTTGCAACAACATCAACCAGCTCTTTGAGGGATTTCGGATGTATCCCATCAGGTCTCATAGATTTTTAGGGGTCTAACTGAAGCAACAATTCCCTCATAGGATCGTGCTCAAACAGGAGTTTATCACTCTCACTATCATGGTCCTCTAGCTCAATACATTGATTCCTCTCTGGTTCGTCATCTGTATTGTAAACGGAGGCAAAGAAATCATTAAACGCTTCTGCTTTGCCTGTGTATCCCTGATTAACAGATGACCATCCGTCTTCCATAGATGGCCGATGTTGTTCCTACACTGTCTTTAGCACTAACGTACTTGGAAAAGCTCTTTTTATTATTGCCAACAGTTCTTACCAGCCTCAACTCCAACTGAGCTTTAGCTGCATGAATTTTATCCCTACAGTGGCAAGCATAATCTCTGTACTCTTCCCAAGTAAGCTGACCTAGCTTCCACTGGGCATACATTGCCCTTTTCTGCCCGATTTCCAAGAGAAGACCCCTGTTCAGCCAAGCTGGCCTTCTGTCTCGTCTATTTGACTTCTGACATTTTGGAATTGCCTGCTCTTATGGCTGTAGGAGGTGGTGCTTAAGAAGTGACCAACACTGATGGACCCCAGCACCAGCAGAAACATTATCACAGGGGACTTTACTAACTAGTTCCCCAAGTAGCTTAAAGTCCGCTCTTCTCATATCCAGGGTGGAGATACTGTTAACACTTTTTCTCATATCAACAAAGATTCTAAACTCAACTGACTCATGATCACTGTGGCTAAGATGGTGATCTACTTCCACATTGTTCACTAGGTCCTCTCTGTTGACAAGAAGCAGAATGAGGAGGGCATCTGTCCCAGTTGGCTCCCTCAGTACCTGCACCATAAATACAGTCAGTGTATTTTTCCTGGCCTGTGTGACGTGCTGTTTCATAAGGGCTACTTCCTTGGCTAAACTGTGCTCCTATGTCATGCTTTAAAGATTTAGCCTCTGAAATAGTAAATGTTATGTCATGTCAAGGAGTCAGATGTAGCTGTGCTTTCTTTGGTGCTATTTGTAAGCTGTATAGGGACAGAACATTTTGCATGTACTGTGGGAAGTGTGAAACCTGGTGCTTATCACCACAGCTATAAAACGAGAGGAGAAGACTAATTTCATATTTAGACCCTCTCATTGGATAGACACAGGCAAATAGCAGCTCCCCCTTCAGGCTGGCTTGTTGATCACGCTCTCTAGTCTTGTCATCAAGCTGGCGTAAGTCAGCTCTGTAAATCAGTAAATCTGCCTCTGCTTGGATTTTAAGGATGCAAATCATAAAAATACATCAGGCCTGTCCAGGAACCTTGTGAGAAACAGACTAGGGACATTTTTCTTTATCTTATTTTCTACAAAGATAAGTACCATGTCTCACCGTATGCTACTCCTTTAGACTGTCTCCTGGCACCTTATCCTAGGTTGAAGTGATACTGATCTAGAGACTAGTGGAAGGGAGGAGTAGTGCTATCAAAAGAGGAGCAAAGTCTGAATACCTTGGCACATGCAGTTGGTTCTCCTTATACTTGCTTTGCATGCACCAAGATGCAAATACTGATGTAAGTGGGCCTTGTGTGTATGCTTTATGGGAAATCAGCTTGGTTGGAGGTTAGTGCATGTTGCATGCTGTGAGTTAGGTTGGGCACATAGTCTTGAGCTTGCTGGAATCTAGCTTCCTGCACTGTAACTTCCCTTTACCTTCAGCTTCTTTACTTTTCAAATAAGAGCTCTATTTGTAGTCCTAAAAAGAGAAAAGACTCCAAAAGCACCTGGCATTACTTTGTGGAAGAAATAGCAGCAGCATCACATTTATTACAGACCTAAACCTTTGCATGAAAGTGGTGTCTTAAGTGCCTAGTTATGTGATCTGAAGTCATGGAGTCAGAAGAGCCTCACAGGTCACCAGCTGCTTTGCAGGTGGCTGACAGTAAGTGATAAATATTCTTAACTTGCTCCAGTTGCAGGAGAATGTCTGAACATAAACAGAGAATTTGGAAAAAACAGCTAGTGGCTATCAGATACCACAGGTCTCATAGCTGTTGTAATTGGATTGTTTTGCATTATGTGAACAATGTCTTAATTCATCTTCACACTTCATTAGTATTTAAAGCCTACAGTATTCTTGTATAACTAATTTAGTTTCTAGAAGAGAAGACAGAATAATTTACCTGTGTGCTTTTCTTTTTCTTTTGCTTCAGGTCTTAAACCTTAAGAGAATAATTGTCTTGTGGACCAAGCAATGAAAGAACAGAAGCAGTAGAATTCAGTGATGATGGAGTTGCTATCTTTTCTCTTGGAGGTCTTCCACAAGCACTGAAGTCATCCATGAAGAAGTGCTTTGAAGTGCTGAACTGTTTCCAATGACTATTTTTCTTTTCACAGAAGGGACAGCCTTGTTTTTTAGTGTCACTGCATGAAGATAAATAGGCCAAATCATGGACAAATCTCTTGTATTGTTCTGTATCTGGTTTTAACAAACAGTGCTCTACTAACACAAAATGTAAGAGCTAAGACCTTTTTTATAATTTATATTTAGAGATTAACAGAGTCATCTCCATTTATGTGAATGTGGATAAATCAAAGACTAACCAGCTTTCAATGCTGTTTTGGATCAGCACCTTTTTACAGCCAGAAGACAGCTTATCATTCAGCAGTTCCAAATGGATGGAAGTATGCATTTGCTAGTCTTAGTTCTTCAGCAGGAACTTAATGCTCCAAACAAATATTTTTCAAGATAACTGTCTCTTGGAGTTGGTATAACTCTGGAAAAATTATCATCTCCTAATGGTGGGTGACTTCGGGATAAAGCTACTATTCAGTTTGTTGTTGCACTGGAACAAAGTTACTGCTCTTAGGAGTGATTCGCTTTTTTTCCCCTAGAACTTTTGGTATTTCTTGCACTTTTAGGGGTTTTTTTTATGTCTTATCTTCTGTTTCACATTATTTTAAGAGAATGTCAACCTACCATTTCTAAAAAAAAAAAGTTTTTAGGTTGTTTGACTGCAAATAAAAGTTGAAAACTGAGGTCATATATATACTGAAGGCTAAAAAGAATCAAAGAGAAAAGAATACCATGTATTAGTTTTCAGAACATCAAGCTATGAACCTTATATGTTTTGTGGTTTCTGCATGCTGGTTGTTTATGAAAGCTGAAAGGAATTTCAGTTGATTTTGAACTTGATACGTGTAAAGAATTATGAAGGTTTGACAATGATAAGAAGAGATCAGAAACTCCCCCTTCATCTTCCCTCTTGTTTCCATTTATACCATCAGTTCTTGTTCCCCCACCATGCACTACTATGAAGAACATGTCTCCATCTTCTTGATGATCAGCTTGTAGGTACAGGAAGGCTGCTGTTAGCTACCCTCCCAAAGCCTACTCTTCTCTATCTTGAACAGTCCAAATGCTCTGAAAATTTTTGCAGCCATCTACTGACTTTCGTCAGCTTTCTTGGTATCTGTTGTCCTGAAGGGGTCCAAAACTGGATGCAGTATTCTAGATGTAGTCTAATGTCTGCTGAGTAGAAGGGGATAATCACTACCCTTAATCTACTGGCTAAGTTCCTATTAATACAGCCCAGGGTGCTGTTTGCTGCCTTTACTGTAGGGTATGCTGCTATCTTACTTTTGGCTTGCTAACACCATCCTTTCCTGCCTGTTCAGTGTTCCTAAATTTCTCTATTGTAGCGTATCCCTGCTTGCACTGGAGCTCTGACAGGAGCTCCCTGCTTAGCCAGGATGATTTTTTGACTTAACTGGCTGTTCTCCTGACCATCACGAGAGCCTGTGCTCATGCTTGGAGAAAGTCCTCCTAAAAGGCCTGATGACTTTCTTGAACTCCTTTCCTGTTTTCAGCTGTCTCCCATGAGATCCTGCCTAACATCTTGAATAAGCAGAAATCTGTTCTCCAAAAGTGCAGGACCTGTACTCATTCCTCACTTCTCTCAAGATCTGGAGCTGTTTCTTGGTCACTACAGCCAAGGCAGCCATTCATGACCACATCCTTGCGCAGTCCTCAGTTAGTGAGCAGCAGATACAGCTGATGTGTTCACCAGCCCTTGCTGGTGCATCTGGTAGCCTGTGTGAAGAAGTTGACCCTGACACTGCCCAGAAATCTTCCTGAC
Source organism: Galbula dea (assembly GCA_013399015.1). Classification (NCBI taxonomy): domain Eukaryota; kingdom Metazoa; phylum Chordata; class Aves; order Piciformes; family Galbulidae; genus Galbula; species Galbula dea. Next base: position 257,918 of record VWZX01009872.1, on the reverse strand, counting down.
TGCTTGAATTGCTATGTTGCCTTTCCAGCAAATGTCAGAAGTTCCCAGATATGTGCCAGAGTCTGTGAGTCAGACTTCCTTGAGTTGTTTAGAAAAGCCTTTACCTCCTTCCTTACCCTGTTCCAAATGTGTTGTCATCCTTAACCTCTAAACGTTTTTTTATCCCTGTTGACCTTTCCTGGGGATCATGACCCACAAGATCTCAGGCAGGCTGTCAGCCTCTATGTATCAGAGCTCCATACATTCAATCCACTCTTTTGCAGAGAGGGCAGCTTCTCTTCTTCTCCTGTGACTTTCCTGTAAAGCTTCTGTATATCCAGTGCAATGCTCCAGTCATGCAAACTGACTCACCACACCTCAGTTACTCCAGCAACGTTGTAGTTCTTTGAACTCATGGAGAACTGTAATTCACCCTGCTTGTTTTCTGTCCTTGCATCCATTTGTGCTTGTACCTTCACGTCTCCTTCTGACAATTTTTCTTATTTTGTTTTTCCCTACTTCCGAGGTCTACTTCGTTAGTGTCATCCTGCACCCTTTACTTCAGACCGCTATTCACTACTAATCTGTGCGTTGTGATCTCTCTTCCAATCATTCCTATTTCAGAACTTTTCTCAGGAGGCTGGCCAGCTTGTTGACAAAGATTTTTCATTAGACAATTCTGTAGGCCATTTAAGCTACTCCTGTGTTTTTTCTGTTGGTGAAACCTAACTAATAGTTACTAAGAGTAGGAGAAGGAGCGTTGGTAACTTATCTACAGACCTTACAGAAAACTTGAGATTTTTCCTTATTTCCTTACTGCTGCACATACCATTTAGATGTTTACTTCCACTCACACAGTTTCTTCTGCTCTTTGCAACTGCACTGTAGGAGTGTTCAGCAGGATTTCTTGTTAGAGCTAGACCACCGTATTTCTATTGCTGTTTGTAAATATTTGCTCATAATTTATCAAAAAAAACCTTAAGATGTAAAAAACTTTGCCATATCTTTTTGTAATACATACCTACACTTTTTATTTAACCTTGAAAGTCAATAACTGATTTCAAAAATAATCTTTAACATGAAGTGATTTATTTTATATTTGTACATATGTATTTAAGTCACAGCTCCTGAGTCAAGTGTCCTTCTGCATTGCACATTCAATGGGTTTTATGAGGATGATGTTGTCTACTTCTTAGTAACTTTTTAACAAATTTCTGCATAAAGATGTCCTCTATTATGTGTGTTGTGGTAAGGGTAAACCTGTAGCTTGTTTTCCAAGAGGTTGTGGAGTCTCCTTCTATGGAGGTATTCAAAACCCGTCTGGACGCGCTTCTGTTTGACCTGGTCTATGGAATCCTGCTGTGGCAGGGGCGTGGGTTGGACTAGATGATCTTTTGAGGTCCCTTCCAACTCCTAAAATTCCGTGATTCTGTGTGTGATTCCTGTTTGGGCAAAGTCTTGCTTTCTGTTATTAATATGAGAAATAATGGTCAAAAAATGATCGTTTGCAGAACCTGGCTGAAATTGCTCCCAGAGACTATACCACTTCAGCTAATACACTGCCTTCATCCTGTGCAGTTTAAACTAAAGAGCATGCAGAAGTCTCACATAGGGTGTGGTTTGGAGAGTTCCTTGACAGCTGATATCATTAGCTTTGTTTCCAAAACAAAAGCAACAGCTTTCAAAAATAGTAAGTACTTGTGGTTAATTAACCATGGTTGCCAAAGTCTTCAGCATAATTCATGGGATTTTGGAATGGTAGCAGAAGAAGGAAAAACCCACTTATCTGGCTGGCTGATGTAAGACCAAGAGCTACAGGTTATATGGTGTCTTACTGCCTGCTTTCACCCTCTCACTGTGCAGTGTCTGCTGTGCATGAGAAACTTCTACCCACCAGTAGAAGCATACCTAAACTTTGCAGTTTTCAAAGCAAAATTGAAGCTCAGGATTTTTTTTTTATTGGTATTGTTTCTTTAGTTTTTATGGTAGGTAGATTATTTTTTATTATTTTTTGTGCATAGGGATGTGAAGCCAGACATTTGGGAGAACAAACTAACTGAGCTGACTTTCTGACAGTTTTGGTGAAAGTGTTTATAGTGCCTTTCTTCATGTCCTTCTCTTCAAATGTCTCCTGTGCAATAATGAAAGAAGAATAAATGTTTTTTCTGTGAAAAATTTGTGTCCAATCTTACCTTGCCATGAATGCAAAAATAGACAGTTTTCAATAGTAAAGAGTAGAAGCTTACTGAAAATGCAGTTACTTCTATGTCGTGCAGGAAATGCTGTCTGTATTCCAGGAAGCAAACCTGCCCTCTTGCACTCTGCAGTCCCAGCTCACGTTGATATTGAGACCTGGCTGTTGCTAATAACAGAAACTCATGGTGAGTAGAAGCTGCTGCCAAATACTTGTGCTCACAAGGCTTGTTTATTTATTTCTCATTACTCTACTCTGATTTGGTTGGTAATAATTAATTGTCCTCAATTTGAGTCTGTTTTGCATGTGATAGTCTTTGGTGAGTGATCTCTCCCTGTCCTTATCTCAACCCAAGAGCCTTTAGTAATATTTTCTTTCCCCAGTCCGGTTGGGGAGAGGAGTGACAGGTTGGCTTTGGTGGGCATCTGGCATCCAGCCAGGGTCAACCCACCACAGCCTTAAAACCAGGAGCTGATGGCACCTGGCAGGCTCTAAGGAGGTGACACATGCCCTTTGTGGCATGCTGCTGCTGGAACACAAATTTGCACTGCTCTTCAAGAAGTAAGTAGTTTAATTTATTACACCTAAAGCAGGAAAGGGGAGGTGAGCTTCTGTGCTGCCATGGTTTCTGGGTGCAATTTGAAGTGTAGCATAGGTACAAGGACATGAAACATTTTTATGAACCCTAATGAGCATGTGAAAAAAGTTCTAAGGAACTTTGCCTTAGGCTTAACACCAAAGGGGACTTGCCTCCTTAAAAAGTGGTGAGTAGAGTTGAGTCTGGGGCACCATGTGGGCCACTGTGGCTTAACTAGTGCAGTCAGAGGAGAAATTGGTGTATCTATGCCCAAGGTCATGTCTAAGTTTCCTCTTTGTCAAGTTTTATATGACTTTCATCAAAACTTAGGTATAATGCAGCTTCTGCTTCATTCCTGTTGATTATCTGAGGATAGGCCTGTGAGTTCCAAAACTTATCAATTTTTTTGTAGCAGCTTGGGAGACAAACTGTACCCCTGTGAATTTTAAAAAAATAATTCCTAGCCTTACAAATCTTTTTTTTTTTAATTATTCCTATTTAGACTGTTTTCCTCTTCTGTCATATTCGTTTGTGCTTGTTTGCCATTCCTCTTCATTGGGGTTTCAGTGCTCTTTTAGTATGCATTCTTGATCCTTGTTTGGTTCCTGGAGGAGAGAGGGGAGAAAAGAGTGGAGAGTTGGACCAGGAAGATGGAACAGAGGGGGGCAGAACAATGAACAGTAGGTGGAGGTTAGTGCAAATAAGGTCTAGGATGTCTGTGTGCAGTATTGCAAAACACAGGTTTTTTGGGGCTTCAAGGATAAATCATCCGAGAACCACCTGTTGAAATGCTTGACTTGTCCTGTAACAGGCTCTGTCTCGTAATCCTGGCAATAGAGGAGCCATGCCTTTCCACTGATACCAGCATTTCCATGCTAGTTCTGCTTGAGAATTACATATTCAGAGGTTTCACTTCCATTTGCCAATTCTCAGTTCTAAGTGTATGTTAAGCTAACCTAAATACCTAATTTAACTACACTAACCAAGGAGAGTCCTTGGTGGTGATAGCATCTGTCAGTCAAGCCAGAGGACTGTCTCAGGAAGGTAACATTTGAAAAAGAGGTGAGAAGCTTTAAGTGGCAGAGTGGCAGCCTGAAGCACTGTGTTTTGGGGTGGTGTTGCTCTGCTGGGACAGTACTTGCTTTGGGGCAGGAGCTGGCAGTGTAAGGGATTGTTCCCAGGTTCCCTTTTCTGTGTAGAGAAGGAAGTTTTCTAAGGAAGGCCATTGTTTTGAAGGGAGAGAAAAAGGCTCCTGAAGATGAATCATCTATGGATGTAGGTGTTTTGTATTAAGAGCTGTAAGAGGCAGGTTGCTGCCCATTTATTCTGACTAAGAGCATTTCCTGAGTGTGAGGGTAACTTACCCTGTGAGATACTTTGTTGCAGATGTTTTCAAGGACCAATATTTATTTATTTATTTTATTGGAATTAGAGATTGGCTAATCAGGCAGTGGTTTATATTCTCTTTAGAACATCAGGAAGAAGGACCTAGACCCTTGGGGAAATGATCTCAGCAGTATCCTCATGATTTAGAGTAATGCAAGGCCAGCAGATAGGATGGGGCAAAGTCTGGATTTGAGAAGGAGAAAACTACAAGGAACTGGCTATGGGACTTTGAATTTGAAGACCTTTATGGCTGAAGAGCCAGCCCAAGGGGGTGTAGGACTTGTTCCTTGTGAAAAGATGTTGTGGTCCAGGGATGCTGTGGATTTCATTTCCTGTTGCTGCTGGTGTCCTGTGCTTGTGTACTGGGCTCTGAGGACCCTTCTACTTCCCATTGCCACAGCTTTTCTTTTCCCCCACAACAGCAGGATGAGAAAAACTACCAGGGCAGCATAATTTTACCACTGAGGAGTGGAGCAAGTTCCATGGAATTTTATTACTCAGTGTCCTTGCATGGTTGCTGTATGTTGTCCACTCTGAAGCATGCTGGCACCTTGAGGAAAATTTTGCTGGCTTCTAGTGGGTGGGGACCTGGTGGGTTCCTGCAGCCAATCTAGCAGGGAAAAAGGCCATGGGAAATAATACCTAATTTGGGACCGCTGTTGTATGATTCCCCAAATATATCAATGCATAGAATGCAGCCAGTCTATTTACTGTTCAGAATTATTGCTCTGAATTATGAGTTTTGCTCAACAGCACCAGTTAAATACGAAAGTTCTTTGGTTCAACTCTGCAGTATATCAACCAGAACTCCTTTAATACACTTTTTTGAATTGAATTTTTTGAATTTTATCACAGTGCTAAGAAGTATATAGTTAATCAAAACATTGTAATCACAAGTAATGTGCTCCATATTAATTATTATTTAGCATGCAGTTGTTTTTCAGTTCTGTTACTGGCGCCAAATAAACTATGATAGAAGTTTACTGCAGTGGCAAAATCAAGCACTGAAAGATTAGAGAATGCTGGATTCAAGATTTTCTGTACAATCTTCCCTTATTTCCCCTGTACTTAGTGCATTCTGAAAATAGACTGATGTTTTCAGCAGACGGCCGTGGCTGGTAGTAAGTGGATCCTGCTTCAATATCTAGTTTGATTTTCTTGTATTAACTATTTTATGCATAATTCAAGATGTACTGTGAAGTAATACGTTTTTTTCCAGTTGTGTTTGAGTTATAATATTCACTCTATAGCATCTGACCATCTCATTTTCTACCCTGTCAGACAGATGGTGATACAGTTCCCTTTTTTACAGATGGGCAGACTGACACACAGTGAGATTATGACCAAGTCTGTCAGACGGGTTCACTGAATAGGGACCATACATGATGAAGTCTTGGCTTTCCTGCATGCTTGTGTAGTCTTGGTGTTCTGTTCACCTTCACTTGAAGATGCAAACTACTAGCAAGATCTTTTGTTGTGCGTATGGGGAAAGAAGGAATGCACAGACAGCTTCGGCATGGCAGTCCACGTATGAATTTTGTTTGGGTGAAACTGTGTGTTTAGGCAACAGAGAAGATAGGGTTCCTTGTGCTCTTGTCCTCCCCTTCTACTAGAAACAGTGCTTTCAAGAAAACAGCTCGTTCTAAATGAGCTGTGCAAGCTGGTTCTTTGATGTATTAGGCAAAGACCAACGATGTCAGGAAATCTTGTGCTTATGTGTGTGCAAATGTTTGTTCTGTAGATGTGTATGAATGTCTGTGCATCTGCGCACTGCGCACTGGTCATACAGCGGAGGGAAGCTTTCTGAAGAAGTAGATTATTAGCTTAGTGCTCTGGAGCTTTTAGAGTAGAAGGAGATTAAGATACTACAGTACAGTGCTTGTGCAGGTCTGTGAACTGTTTGGGATCCGTTTTCCCTAGATGTAGCAGTCTTCACTGAATTGTGCTGGAGCAGATGTGGAGAGAGGCGTACCTTTATCTGCTGTAACAGTAGGATGGTTAAAATCTGTGCACCTGCTGGTCCAACACAAACGTTTGGCTTGTGTCTACCTTAAATATGTATTAAACTGAGTATTTTGGTTTATGTACAGCATGGTGAGCTGAAAGAGCAGTACAGATAAACATCCAGTTCTTCAAAAAGGCATTTAACAGCCTTACCATTGTTTTTGTCTGCCTGCTCACCTCCCACTTACATCTGCTCTGTTTATACTGAGGAAGTAAAATGTCAGCCTGACAGTTCAAATGCACCAAAATAGCAAACAAACGTGAATAATGGGAAGTCTCTACCTGAGGCTGGCTAACATGGCACCACCTGCCATCAGTAGGAAAACATAGGCCCAAGAGAGAGTCTGCTGTACTGTTTCAGCCCCTGGAAGAGCCGTGAAGATGGAAAAATCCCTTTGCCATTACCAGTCTTATCCATTTTAAACTCCTGCTTTAGGAGCAGGGGTCTGTATGTGTGTTGTTTCCTAGAAGAGCTGTAGGTTCAGGGGGGCATAATCCCAATCTTCTAATGAGATTCTATTTTCTTTCGTACTGTAAATTGAGGAACTACATGATATGCTACCTATTTTCTTCATTTAATATCTTAATTGTCTCCAAATCTTTGAGCTGAGGACAAAATGTACTATAACACATTTATACATCTGTGGAGGAGGTAAAAGAGTGCTAAGTGATATCTCTGAGGGTTATTTATTTGAGATTTCATCTTTTTTGCACTCATCATTTTGTGAGTATCTAAGACATCACTTCTGTGACCAGGGCTGTTTTACCCACGGCCTCATTTCTCTTCCCAGCACACCATAAGAACAGTAAAAGGGCAGTGGTTTTGGCACCTGTTCCACTTACTTTGCATAACACTAGTGTTATTGGCATTTTGAACTTGGTTCTTTATTTAAAAGGTATATAAAATGTCAGATTTTTCAAAAGCTCTCAGTGACTTGAGGTGTCTTACGTTCTTAGCATTCAACATTAGGCTGCTGAAGGAGCTTGCTGGGATGACACTATCCAGAATCTGAATCTATCTATTATCTGGGGATTGGCTTAAAAATCATAAAATATTAAGAAGTAAAGAAAGACAAGAAACAGGATGAGGCTGTAGATCTGACAGAAATAAAAGCCAGACTGATTTACAAAACAGGGACATCTTGTTTGCGGTGGGTGGGAACTTGGATGCCAGCTACCTGGCAGAAAGGGAGCACAGCAGGACACACAGCTCTTTCCTAGAAATATTTTCCTGAATTTGACTGCAAGTTCGTCCTCCGTGGAAATACTTCCAAGTAAGTGCTTTTGGTATGACCGGCCAGCAGGCACCGCTCTAGCATCAGCAATTAGTTTGCTGCTGTGACTTCTCTTTGGCAAAGAACTCCTCGCAGCCCCTTCCAGCTCCTTTTTACAGAGAATGGTGTGCCTATAGATTAAGGCACCAGTTCGGTCTGGAAAGCTCAGGCCCTGCCTGACGGGGCTGTGAGTGTATTTACCCGCTTTCTGACGGAGGGAAGGGATTGCTACAAGACTTGTGCTTGTTTACTGCAGGCATTATTGGACTTCTCCTGTGTTTCGGTATACCTAAATGTAACAATTGAGTGCTACTGGCAGACAGCTGGTCTGGAGGGAGGTAGTTTTAACAGTTGATTATTTAATGCACTATGCTTGCAGGTTTCTGAAGGAGCTACCTGAGTGGATTTCAAAGAACTGGGAAAATTGGATTTTAGCCCATAGAATATCCAGTGACTTGCAATCAAGTGCCCTTGTGCAAACGCAGTTTGCGTACCCCTCAACCACATCTAGCCACAACCTGTACTAGTATGTTTCTTTCAATACAGCTGCAAACACTCCACCCTTCCCTCACCCTCTGCTCATACAGGTTTTGATCCCAGACTGTTAAAGCAGTGCAACCCCTGCATATTGCAGTCTAGCTGTAGTTAAATCTCCTAGCCACATAAGTAGTTTAAACAGGTATACTGGGCCTAGGCCAGAGAGGAAGTCCTGCTGTCTCCCTGGAACACGTAGGGGAGGAAGTAGTAGGAATAGGGCAGAGAAGGGGCAGCTTTGTCAACTAGAAACTGATTGAATGACCTTTCAGGTCTCTGGACTGAAGCAGAACCATTTCCTCCATGTGCTGGTATTTGCTCCAGCCCTGTTCCTCTGCTGCCTTCTTCACCACTGCTTCACTTTCTAATTGCTTTTTGTATTGTTGGTTTACCCCACCCATCCTCATGCTCTTTCCCTTCAGCATCTCCTCTCTAGGGAATCCTCTGCATGAACCTGGCCAACACAGGCGGCACAAGAAGAACAGCCACTGCTCTGCTTTTGTTGCCTGGTCCTTCCCATTACTGCAGGTTAGGTCTGTCTTATTTGAGATCTCATGTAACTTGTGGCTTCTATTCAAGAAGAAAAAAGTATGAGACTCCTTTTTGTTTTTTCCTTTTCTTCTTCTGTGCAGATCTCCTGGAGTACTCAGAGTTTGACTTCTGTGGCTACTCACACCCTAGCTGGAGCTAAGAGAGTGTCAACTCTTAAACAGTATATCTTTCTTACTGATATTTTGTGTGTTAGTGTTACTGTGTTGACACAGTTGTTGCTTGCAAACAGCACTTTTTAAGTTTGTCTTGATTTCCCCTCCCTCTTCCTCTCCTCTGCTCCATTCTTGCTCTCTTGTCTTTCATTTGTTCCTGGTTTTGTCGTGATCTAGGCTAGACAGGCTGGAGACTTTCAGTCTCCTAAAGACCTGCATTTCTAATGTAAGAAAACAATTGGAAAAACACTTAATCTCTTTCCCTTGGACAGAAATCCTACAGGCTCCTTAATTTATTACAAAGGCACATAAATGGCATAAACTGTGTTTCTTTTCCTCTGACAGTCATCTTTAAGGGGAGTAGGGGTGAAGGAAAGACAATTCAGTTGATAAAAACAAGAAGCCAAGAGGTAAGGTTTCTGATTTCTGCTCTCAGAAATCTTCTGCCACTGGTAGGCTGTGTCACTTGGAGCTCCTCTCTTAAATTTCGTGTTAAAGTTTACCTGTTAACGAATAGCTGTTGCAACATTTTCTCAGGCTCTTGCCTGCAGGAGATGATTATGGAAAAGGTAATATTTCCCTTAATGGCTGAGCTGCAGTAGATTTAATTTGCAATTTGTTATGAAATGGTAGGTATTGTTTTACCTTCCTTCATTGCCAGGCTGAGGGAACAGGCACAGTGAGTTCCAGAGATAAATGGTGAGCCAAATAATTACAGGCCTGGCTCCCAGGGGTGGCTTGAGGATTAATAGCTGTTTGTATGGCACTTGCAGATCCTTAGCTGAAATGTGCTTTTAACTCCAGGGCACTGTGGGCTGAAGGTGATGGGTACCCACAGGCTCTGCAAGAGGTCAGCACTGGAAGGATATCAGATCTTTTGAGGCAGAGATGCAGCTCCAGGGATGAGGCTGGCCAGGCACAATGGGGAGTTTTATGTTAGATGTGGGATATGCTCCTATGTAGGATGGGAAAGTGAGAGGGAGAACCTGTGCCTTCAGGTTTGTTGCTTTTAAGCAGATGTGGCTACATGGAAGAGATATCTGAATTAATACATCCAGAGAATACTTCTTTAGCCATCTTTCTGGGTTTTTTTTCTCTCAATCAGCAGTGTCCCAGCTGGTAAAAGGTTAGTGCTCAGCTGTCATGGATGTAAGAAGAAAATAGCTTGAGTTGTTTCCTAATGTCCGACAGAGCCTCCTAGTTTTTTTTACCCCAGGAACTCATGGGTGATCTCCATAGGTTGCATTAAGCCGAAGAACTGCATTTCAAGTGTTTTGAAGCTTATATACCACATATGACCACAACTTGTCTAGGCTGGGATATTCACTGTCATTATCACAACAAAGAGGAAACTCTTCTGTCAGATGCCTGTATGATGTTGGAGTCCCAGCCTCGCTTTTACAGCCCTAGAAGGAAGTACTGAGTGCATTGCTTTCTAAACTTGCTGGGGAGATTTTCAGAGGGGAGGCTCTGCTGTGGGAAGTACTGTAAGGTATGGATGGATCCAGCCAGCTTGCGCTTGTTTGAGTCCACAAGGAGCCGCCAAGGGCCAGGCACTGGGGGAAAGTTCTGTCTGTCCCGTGGGAGGAGCACATGCATTTGGAAGATCCTTGAGCACAGCAGCTGCTGGTGGTTCAGGAGGGGAGACTTTCTCCCTGTGTCTCAGGAGTCTCTCAGGGTTGTGCAGGGAGCAAGTTCAATGCTCCCAGCGTCATCCAAAGCAGCGGCAGCTGGTGGTGCTATGTGGCAATGGACTCCTGGCTCTGAGGTACAAAGACTTTCAGGGGACTGACTGTTGGCAACTACAGAGACCCTAGCAGAATGGGATAGGCCAGGTTATGGCTGGGGACTCTGCACTGTAAGCATGCAGTGAGTTCATCCCAAATCTTTTGCTCTTCATCTTGTACTGTGCGGGGAGAACTTATCTCCTCTCTGCAGCACAAAGTTTCAAGAAAACATCCAGCACCTCTGAGCTACAGAACATCCTCCTTTTATTTGTTGTCATCCTGTAAGAGGCATGTTTTAACCTTCTGTATGTTCAGTGCTCAGCCCACCACACAGCAGCAGTGTACATACAGCCCTTCTGAGGTAGGACTGCGTTCCTTGTGCTGAACATCCCCTCTTTAGTATCTTCAACACTCCTTTCAGGTTTGGATATGCTGTTAATCTATGCCAGTTTCTATTTTGCTAAATCAGTACTCTTTGCAGTAGGTCCAAAATCTTCCTGCTAATAAGTCTTTTAAAATGGTTGCTGGCAGTCAGGGACTTCACCAGTGTTGGTACTGTCCATCTAGGTGGGGAGAATTTTCTGAGGAACAGGCCTATCTTCTGACCTTTGTCAACTTGTTTGCTTGTTTGTTTGTTTGTTTTTGTCTCTTTGAAGCTGTGACTCCTGGTTATGGCTAATGCAGATAAGTGTCCATCCCCACCAACCCTGCCTCTGGAGAGCAGCATGCTGAAGAGGAATGAAAGGGCCATGGGAATGCTTAGCATCATTTTATTATTATGACCTTTAAGGAGACAGTGGGGGGAGGATGGAGGAGAAACACAAGGAAGACACTAAGGCAAGACCACACAGACAGTGCTTAAGGGAGGAGAGCAAACCCAAAGGGACTTCAAGAGACAAACAGATGGGAGCGGGGAGGAAGAGAGATAGAAACTGGAGACTGAGCAGGACTGGCAAGGAATGGCAGAGCCACCTTCTTCCAGTTTATCCAGGGAGTGGCAGGAGCAGACCTGGGGCTCTTCGTCCATGACAAAACAGCCTTCTGTGCACTGTTCTCCCATTTTCCTGAAATCTCTGCTTTTGCTCCTCCAGGCAACCATTAATCTAATATTAAGCCCCTTAACCTCTCTAATTGTTCCCTTTCAGTGTCAGCTGGTTTCCTATTAACCTTTCAATCTCTCAGTAATGCAGTTACTTCTGACTCCAGCCAGCCCTGGCTCTAAAGCTTTACCTCCGGCACTGAATTTTCCAAGCTTTCACTTTTTTTTCCTCTTTCTTTTCTGTAATCATTATTACTGCTGTTAAGGAGCCAGTTCGAACCAGCCTCTAAGTGCACAGGGCTGAACCAGCTGGAGTCTATATATAGCCCTTCACTAACCTTGCACCTTATTTCATTAAGTTGATTGGCTTCCCTCTCTCCATTTCATCTCTGTGTCTCTCTCCCCTCTCCATTACTGATGCTGGTTGTTTTGTTGCTATCTGAGACACCTGCCTGTTGATAGCAGGGTTGGTCAGTCCTAGGTTTTTGTCTCCTGAACAAAACAGTGTTGTTGCTGGGGAAGCATCTCTAGAATTTCATAACAGTGGGAAAGCAGAGGGTGAGGCAGAAAATGCCCACTCTGTGCAGTAAGAAATTGCGTAGCTGAGCACTAGTCTCAGGAACAAAGTCCTGTGACACTCAATGCCATTATATTTGAATCCAGTCTCCTGTGCAAATCTTGTTGTGCAGTATTGAAGCCAAGGCGTCCGCCCAAGGACAAATGGTGCTGCAGTTCAAATCAAGAGTGCTGGCCTAAAGCAGGCATACAGACCCAGCCCACAATGTGAACTGTCTGCTGCATGTGAGATAGGTCCTCTGGCCACTTTGACATCATGAATCAATATACTACTGCTACTTGACCTGTAACCCAGCAGAGCATAGTTTGCTTACTGGCCATAAAGTCACAGCTCAACTGTGTCTTCATGCTGTGCCTCCTGTGCCTCACTTGCTTCTTTTAGTGCTGATGGAGTTCCTGAGCTCTGAAGCTCTGATCAACCCTGGTCCCTCTCCCCAGGACCTTCAAACTGCTCTCTTTTCTTTTTTTTTCCCCTTTTTTATTTTTTTGTAAAATACAATGAATATTTGCAGTGAAGACTAAGTTGAGCTGTTGCATGAGGTGACCCGAAATCTCTGGAGTCAGTGTAAATCATGACTCAACATTACAAGGCTGGCTCAGAAAGACACTTGCAAACTGCTTATGTGCAGTGATGCATTGGAGCAAAGCAGCTTCCAGTGCCTCGCAAGTACTAAGAGTGCTTTTGCAGTATCATAACAGGTTTTGTTTGATGGACCCAGCAACAGCTATGGCTTCTACAGGTGGAGAAGAGCTGCAGTCGAGGACCCAGTCAGGACCCTGTTTTGCTGTGTGCTGGGAGGGCAAGTTCTTTCCACGTGAAGCCTTACTTTTCTCTGAGGAGAGGGACTCAGAGCAAACTTTTCCACCCAGTGTTTAGGCTGACGTTTACAGCCTTTTGCTTTAGCTCTGAAGAAGGATTTTTGTGGATAAAATCTCCTTTTTTTTTCTAGCTGTATCATTTGTCTAACACCAGCTGTTACCTTTCCCTGAGAGTCCTGCCTCAAAGTCAACAGCAACTTCCCAAAATAATAGGAGCTATTCTCCTCTGCTCTCTGTGCAGCTCTGTGTGTCCCTACTTGCCCACTTACTGCTGTTCCTTGTTGTTGGAGGGCAGATTCTGGCAGCAACGAGCCTTTGTCTTATTTTCTGGCAAATGACCTCGGTCTGCAACCAGGCAGGAAAGACAAACAGCGAAGAAACGAGAGCAAACTGTGATTAAAGGAGAAGGTTAACTTTCGGTGGCTTCTTTTTTAACCACCGGGTTTGATAGGGGGAAATGTTTGTAAAAGTGCTACATGTGTGGAAAGGTCACCCCACACAACCCCCTGCCAGGGCAGGTGGCAGCTGTCTCTCTCACCTCTTTAATAATACAGGTTCTCCAGGATGGCTGCATGCTCCCTTTCCATCACTTGCAGCTGCCTTGCCTTCATGTTTATCCTCTTAAATCCTCGGGCCCTTTATGTTAGCATAGCTTGTTTCCTTTCTGCTTTTACTGCCCTAGGAGGTGGTGTGATGGGGGAGGGAAGGGTCAGGGCGTGTGGCTGGTACTCCTCCCTACCACACCACTCCCATGCTGGAAGGTTTTGAGGGGTGCTCAGAGCCCCTGAAAAACTGTCCTGGCCTGCCTTTCACTAAAGTTCCCATGTTGCCTGCAGGAAACTCAAAGCCCACAAAGAGCCCATTTGACCCAGTGATGAGGATGCTGCCCTTCTGCAGCGGGTACCATGCTGTCCCAACCTGCTGGGAGAGTGGAGCAGGGCTGACCAGCACAGCCAAGGCCTGGTGGGACAGTGATACATGGCTGCAGAGCGACATGGACTACCTTGATGTCTCCCCGTCCTGCCTGCCTCCTGCCTTGTGGTGAAGGTAATCTAGAGTCCTTGGTTAGAGCAGAATACGTGTTCAGAAGTGAAGGTGGTAGGAGATGCAACTCAAAGCGATGCTACCTCTGCTTTTTTTATCTGCATTAAGACAGGTGAACAGTATCAGACCCTTCCTTAGCTAAACCCCAGATGCCCATTTTCCCTGGCTCTTATGGTCTGTCCCATCCACTCCCCTTCCCTGGGAAGTTTCCTAAATATTTAGCCCAGTGATCAATCATATGATCTCACTGTGGCAATGTGATACGGCTTTAGCTGTGCTAATCAGCTTAGCTTGGGCCCCTGACCCCTGTCATCTTAATTTAGGAAAAAAACTTTACACAGTGCCTGGCAAGGGCTGTTCAGTCCAGAGGATTTAAATCCAAAGTGAAAAACAGCAACATAGACTTTCAATTTTTTATTTTGTAGCCAGAATTCAGTTTACCATTACAGCTTCTGATTTGACATCCCTCTCGGAGGAGCTGAGCTTTGAATAATACACAAATACTTTCATTGCATGGCAAAATATTTGACTCTATTGGCTGTTAATAAAAAAATACCCTAAATAGCAAATCTTGAGTGCTTTGGCTGAGGCACTTAAAGAGATGCTCAGTCATCCAAATGGACTTGTACACTGAATCCCTTCCCTCTTTTCTCCTTCCAACTTTAAATTATGTCCTTTCAAGCAAAGTGGGCTGTGGGTAAAAGAGTAGTGTTTGGTGCAGGATCTGGAAACATTTACCTTGACTCTCAGGGGGTTTTGTGGGGGAGACGCTAAAGGAGAGATGAATCTAAAGATAAATATATTATATTATAAACATATTATTGGAATTTTATTGTTTTTTCTCCACAGAGAGAGATGTCTATTCTGAAGCAGCAACTAAAGGCAGAGATGGATGAACAGCCAAGAGGAGCCAAGCCCCCAGCTCATCCTCTGGTTAGCCAGTAATGCAGGTGGGGGAAAGTGTGCCAATTGGTAAGCCTCTTTCCAAGGCTCCAGGAGCATAATGCAAGCCCTACATATATTATAAGAAAATATGAACTACATCATGTCTGGAGGAGCTAGTTTTATTATAGACATGAGTAATAATAATCTTCTCTCCAGTATATAATCTCTGAAGGGAACAGTCTGACTTAGTGAGGAAGAGACAGATGAGGGCAAATCAATTATACTGCAGTAGACGACTAACTGGAAATATGCTGTGTAAAAGGAGGGTCTAGCACAAACTGAGCACTTTCCAAAACCTGAGAACTACTTCCAGTGACAACTTCTTCTATCAGACCTGCAGGTGAACATCCAGGGTACGGCCAAGACAGGCGACATCTCGCATATCCATCCTTTCTTTCCCTGTCTCTGTGAAGCATGGTATTGAGTGAGTTAATCATCCTGCTTCTTCAGCAGGTGAAAAGATCCTCCTTTTTAGCTTCCCAGGGGAGATGTGGCAACTGCCCAGGAGTAGTGGAAGACTTTGAACATCCTCAAGGTTTTGAACTTGTATTGTCCTCTTGACACCCATGATTTGAACACAGTCTGGAACTGATTAACTCAGCTGCTTCAATCTCTGGAAGGGAATGTTCTTTCTACTGTTAAATATTTACTCATCATTGCAAATGAACCAGGCATTACAGAGGCTAAGGTTGCATTTGCATTTTCCCCCCATAAATTGAAAGAGAAAGGAGCATCCTCCAGTATTTTAGTGCTGCCACTTCTATCCTTTGTGGTTGTCTAGTCATGCTCAGTTCAGCCTACCTTTCCTCTTAGCTTCAGCAGCATTCCTAAGCTCTACAGCCATGCAATTTCACGGGGCTCCCAAGTTGCACACCCAAATATCTTCATTCCAAAGTACATCCTCAGAGAACAGCATGAATTGTGCTTCTGAAAAACCACGTGTCTTTAGCACTTACAAACACCTTTGCATGACATTGCTTTGAGAGATAGAGCTGCCCCCTCTCTAGCAGAAGGACTTTTATAGTAAAAGTAATCTCTATTTTAGGCAGCACCACAGTGCGATGGTTAAAATGGGAAAACTGAAGCATCAGTATGGGCTTTTAGAAATACTGGGGTATTCCCACCTTCCCTGCAGCTCCTATCTGCCAAAAATGCTGCTGGGTGTGCCTTTGACATGCCAATATAGTCAACCAGTACCTATCACCCCTCTTCCACTGCTGCTCAGCATCAGAGTGCTCCATCCTGACCCTGGCAGGGCAGAGAGTTGCTTGCCAGGACCAAGTCTGGCCCCCAAGACAACAGCAATCGGTGCTGCTGGATCTCTGGTGAAGAGGGAAGGGAGGTTGGGAGGTGTTTTGGCTCTGATTAGGGCTGAACAAACAGCAGCTTTTGCCTGGGAATAGGTGCAGTCCCTGGCTGCAGTGGTGATGTCTCTGCTGCTCCTCCTGGCAGAGGGAGTCTCCTGTTTCCTCTGGCTCAGGCAGGGGCTCCTTTTTATTTTTTTATCCCATCTCCGTGGCACCCGGGTGTTAGGTTACCATTTCAGGCACCAATGACAGCAACCAAAAAAATAATACCACTGTACTGAGTTAATCCATAGGAAAATCCCACATCAGCACACAAAAGGTGGAGACGGTGCTCACTCGTTTTCCCCTAAGGGCCTTAGGCAATGGAAATTTTCTCAAGCTTCATTCATTAACGAAATAGATGAGCAGTTATGTAAGGTCACGTGAGGAAAGCAGTTGGGCTTTGGTCAATGAAAGAGTTAGTCACACATCATCGAGCTTGATAGGCCGGGGAGGAAATGTGGAGCCACCCTTCACTTGCTCAAGGACTGAAGAGGGAGAATTTTAGCTGTAAGTCCTCATTATCCCCTGAGCTTGGGCACCACCTCTACTGACTAGGTATTGCAAGAAGCATGTGGTGATGCTAAGCAAAAAGCAGGGAGTTGGGATCTGTTGAGATCCTCCCTGCCTTCCTTTTCCCTCTTCACTCACCCCTCCTCTGAAAGACGTAGGCAACCACCTGATGATTTTGGGGTGCAAATGTGCTGTTTTGTTTCCACCCAGCCAGCCTGCTCTGGAAACACTCAGGGTGTAAGTAAAAGAACACAGTACAGTTCAGCTCTCACAGGACAGATAAAATCTGCATTAGGGCTCTCAGGAACCACTAGAACATTACTTGGACATTCAGTTGGGGGAGGATTTTCAAGGATGTCTTCTGAAACTTGTCCGTTAGCAAAGTTTGTTCATGTCTTGGGCTGTTATCTCTCCCACTTTGAATCAAAGATGATGCCATCATGCAGAATTCTCCTAGACTGACTGTAGGAGAGAAGATAGGGCAGAGATGGGGATCCACACTTCAGTACCCAGTTAGATGGGTATAGTGAGAGAGTAATAGTCTCCCACTTCTCACTGGCTCTCATCCTCTCCCCTGATAGCCCAGCCAGTAGTCTTCCTATCTCTTGAGTTTGGGTTACCTTAGCTCATGGCTCTTCTTGGTTTTGGGGCTTGAAGATCTGACTTTTAGACAATCAGAAGACAATCCAACTAGCTTTGTTTTTTTTCATTTGCTCTAATCCCTGGATACTGAATAACCAGATTCCAGCTACTTGTGTACTTTCACCTTGCGCCCGATCTCTTGAAGGTCATTTCAGGATGTTGGACTAGCAGGGCAGCAAATCTTGGCAGGCAGCCTCCACGGGATGTGGAGCAGTAGTCACCTGGCACAAGCTGTCAGCAGGACTCATGGCTTGATGAGTGCCAAGGGCAGAGGAGGCCTGGAAAGGAAACTTGTGAGGGGCAGGCAGGAAGGATGGGGGTGTCAGTGTGTATCCAAAGCATAGTTTGATGCCTGAGGACTGGGAATAAATGGGAATTATGTAAACCAAATTCCCTCTCACGTTTGCTGGTCTACCCGAAGTGCTGAGGGTATGAAACTGTGGAAACCTGTTGCAAGAAGGTGCTCACCCTGACCTCGCTGCTCAGGACATCCTAACCCAGCCCAGAGGAGTGGGTGGCATTGCAGGGAGAAGCTTCAGCCTTCAGTAGAAACCCAGCTGTCATTCTGAGCAGATGGATTCCAGGAGGAGCCACATTCCTGAACGTGAGGAGCTGAAAGAGCCACATATGGGATAAGCCTTAAAATAGACAGAGATATAGCAACAGAGTTCAGGTCTCAGGCGGCATGGACTTGTTGGCATCTCAGGCGTTTGTTCATGAAGGGAAGTGCTGCTAAAACTATAGCTGCTTTGACCTTGGCTGCAAGTGTCTCTTGTCACCCTGGGCTCATTTTCACTCAAGAAAAGTCTCCCAGTTGAGGGTTTGTTGTTTTTTTGTTTTCCCAGTCAAATTCCTTTCTGCTTTGTTGTTTTCTGCTTCTCTAAAAGCCAATCTGAGTGGGAAACAGATCCCCCTCTCCAAAAGGTTTGAGGTATTGTGGAAAGCAGATGTATCTTGAATTAGGAGATAAAATTAAAATCTCAAAATTTTCCAAAGAATTGATACAAGAAAAAAAATATTTTTGAAATATTTTATTTCAATAACCTTAAAATGTTTTGGGCTTTTTAAAGAATCATTTAAACAAATGTAGCCTTCTGATTTTTAACAGCTAAGTACTGTAAATCTGTGGTGAAATATTCTTTTTCCTTCAAAAAACGTCTAAATGTTATGATACTTAGAAAAGGGATCCCATCAGCAATATTTCAAGCTGATAAGTTCTTTAAGAGCAGGTTTTCCCCAGAAATGATTTAGTTGTGAGGAACTGGCATTAGCATTTGAGAAAAGTTTGATGAAAGTTTCCAGCAAATTCTCCTGAAATCTTAATCTTTGTGCTGAAAAGCTGTTCCTGGCCATTTTCAAATGAAGCAGGGATGGGTTTCAAGACAGAGTTTCTTGATGGCATCTGGAGAACTCGATGAGATGGAATTCTCTTGGCTTCCTTTCTTACTCTTGCTACATAGTTTGGCTTTACTCTTTGAAATAGTTGTTATATACCTCCTATTGAAATAATACATCATAGTGTCAGTTGTTTCTGTAAAATGCTCAGAGTATGCAAAGTTTGCGGAGTCCAAAGAGCTGTTACAGAATCACAGAATGGTAGGCGTTGGAAGGGACCTCTGGAGATCGTCTAACCTCCCCACTGAAGCAGGTTGCACAGGTGGGTTTGGAATATCTCCAGAGAAGAAGACTCCACAGCCTCTCTGGGCAGCCTCAAAGGAAATAAATTTTTCCCTATGTTTAGACGGAACTTCCTGTGTTCTAGTCTGTGCCCATTGCTTCTTGTCCTGTTGCTGGGCAGCATTGAAAAGAGTCTACCCCTGTCCTATTGATATTCATCATTTAGATATTTATAACCTTCAGTTGTAACTCCTCTCAGTCTTCTCTTCTCCAGGCTAAGCAGTCCCAGGGCTCTCAGCCTTTCCTTCTAAGAGGTTATGATCCAGTGCCCTCAGCATCTTTGTAGCCTCTGCTGGACTCTTTCTAGTAGTTCCCTGTCTCTCTTGAATTTGGGAGCCCAGGACTGGACACAGTACTCCAGGTATGGCCTCACTAGGACAGAGTAGAGGGTGAGGAGAACCTCCCTTGACCTGCTGGTCCCACTTTTCTTAAGGCACCCAGGGATACCACTGGCCTTCTTGGCCACAAGGGCACATTGCTGGCTCATGGTTAACTTGTCCATTAGGACTCCAAGGTCCTTCTCCACAGAGCTGCTTTCTAGCAGGTCAACCCCTAATCTGGACTGCTGCATGGGGTTATTCCTTCACAAGTGCAGGACCTTACACTTTCCCTTTGTTGAACTTCATGAGGTTACTCTCTGCCCAGCTCTTCAGACTGTCCAGATCTTGCTGAATAGCAGCACAGCCTTCTGGTGTGTTTCAGCCATTCGCTGCTGGGACAGCATGCTATAAGTAGGAAAACTCAAGCACTGGCAGTCAGGGCACGACATCAGTGAGCAGAAGAAGCAGAAATTCAGTTTTAACTTACTGCCCACCTGATGCTTAGCTCTCCAGCTCACACAGTCCGAGTGACTTGCAGCATCTGCTGGAACGTGTGGCACCAGGCGACTGCGTGAGTTAATTATTAAACAAAATGGAGTCATTATGCCCTGTGCCACTGCTGTTCCTCATATAAATCTTCTGCACAGTAGAAAAACGATCCTGTGCAATGAGAACAAAGAAACCTTTTCAGAATGAGCAGACTTTCCTCTGTTGGAGAGCTGCTCCCACTTCACCTCCCTGGAGCTAGACAAATGATGTACTTGGTCTCTATAAAGGTAGAGATTGGGAAAGAAGGATGAAAGTGTTGCAGAGACTCGTGGCACAGATTTCCATGAATAATCTCCCCAGCTGTTAGCCTAGGTCCAGAGCCATTTCCTTATCGGAGAATACATTTCTACTAGGAACATTTCAGAGTCCGGAAGGAAATATTTTAAAATTACCTTTGGCATTTCAAGGCTACCACAATTTCCACTGAGCTTTCCTGGAACTCTAGATAAAATATTAAGTCCTGAACAAGGTGCAGAGGCCCTGGCAGGCTGTCAAGCAGCAGCGCAAATGAAGAGGCAGACTGTGAGACAAATGGTGCGATAGCATCCAGCACATTAAAATCCAGCTGGAACTAGTTTCGCTTGACTGACACACAGGAAAAATGAAGGCTTACAAGCAAGATCCACAGCTGCCAGTCACCCAAGAAAGGGGTCCCTTTTGCCAAAATAGGTGGTCACCTCAGCTCTGGGAGGGGGTAGCAGAGAATCAGTCTGGTTTTTCCCCTGCAAAGCCTCTCTGAAGCCCTTTCTCTCACACAGAAGGGCTGCTAAGCCTGGTAGAGGTGAGAGATCTGGGAAAGGCATGCACTGTGGCAGGAAGGGTGCATGGGCTCAGGCCGCTGCAGAGCTTCAGCATGTCCCCAGACTGTAAGAGAGCCCTGCTGAGGGGTAGGCAGCTGAGATGCTGGCAGTGGGGTGGTGTTTAGATGTTTGGTTCACAACCATAATGTGGTATTCAGGTATTTTGTACAGACAAATACCTGAGTCTGTGCCTTTCAAGACCTGGCAGAGCAGCCTTGACACAGAAGAGCACCGTGGGGTGGCTGGGAGGAAACAGATGGGCCATGCTGACTGTTTTCATGGGCATTTAATTCCTGGGGATCTCTACTCCAAGAACTTTTGCAGGCAGCCTCTGTATATAACACATTATGCTCTCCCTGTCTTTGCTGGCCATTGCCAAGCTGAGCTGGTACTTTGCTGCACTTCTCAAGGAAGGCAGACATCTTGTGGAAGGAGTCCCTCCCTTATGCCACATGCTTTAATAGCAGGGAAACAGATATTCTGTGGCCTAGGCAGAGCCAAAAAGCAAGGTGACTGGTAAGGCTTGCCATTGGAGCCAGGACTACTGGCTCCTGGGAGACAGCTGCTGGCTTATGTTACTTCTCTGGATATTGTTTAAAGGAACAACACAGAGCACATGCTTTCTCCTGCTGGGCTCAGCCAGGTGTGTTTGTGGTGGCTTTTGCCTTTCTTCAAGAGCTTGCTTTGGCTCTTTCCCTGTTGCTTCACTGGCACCAGGATTGTGCAGCAAACTTCAGCATCCCCAGGATGCAGAAAGAGTGTCTGGAATAGATTGAGGAGTCAAGAAATGTGTATGCTTCAGGGCTGACTACAGGCTGGTTAGCTGTACTTCCATGCCTGCTAATGCTCAGCCATGGCTGCATGTGAGGTGTGTGGTGAGGTCTGGTCCCACTCCTTGCACAGCTTAGCAGCATTGTGCTGTGGCCAACTTCCTAGCCTGTGCCTGCACATGGCTGCCTACCCTGCACTGTAGCCTCTTGGCTTTGATGTTGGACATCATCCCCTGTGTGGTGCTGAGCATCATCATGTGCCTAATGAAGCCCATTTGATGAGGCATCTGCTTCACTGATGGTTCATGCCCCCAGAGCCACCTGGCCATACACCTGTCTCTGCTTCGGGGAAGCAGATGCTGTGGAGCAGCCTGTAGAACCAGCTACACAGGGAAGTAGCGGAGTCACTGTCCCTGGAGGTGTTTTAAATACTTATATATGGTACTTAGGGACATGATTTAGTAGCTGGTGGTGGTAGGTTGACAGTTGGACTTGATGACCTTAGAGGTCTCTTCCAACCTTAATGATTCTGTGAGTGGTCTGCAGTAACCTGCAAAGGACATTTGGTGGGCTGTTAAAAGGGATGAGAAAAGGGGCTGACACCTGGTACTCCAGGGCTGGGAGAGCCAGCACCTTCTTTCTCCTAAAGGGGAATGGACAAGTATTCTTCACTTGCTCCTTGCAAACTTTAGCATTCTTAAGCATTGTGATGGGGAAACACATGTAATCAAATAACTTTGCCTTCCCTTCTTCCTAAAGAGCCTTTATTTATTGTTTCTTCTTTACACCTTGAATAGATTGAGGAGTCAAGAAATGTGTATGTTATTCCTGAATTTGCATGTTAAAGTGTTTTCCCATGCCTGCAGCCTCCCTATAGCCCTACAAGCTACAGATTAGGAGATACATATTACAGCAGGGGTTCTGGCACAGCATACATCCTTCTTTCTCTGCTTGGAACAAGTAGGGTCAAATATTAGTTGGAGATGAAAGTGAATGTCTTCGCTTTGTTAAGAACAGGGCACTGGTAATGACTCTCCCTCACATGTTTGGCTAGCCTTGTGCCATATCCTGGGAGGCTGCCAAACCTGCATTCAGCTGATCCCTTGCTATCTGTGAGGGAAGGCAGAGCCAATGCCCACTCAACGGGACTTTGTCCTTCTGATGGCAGGCAGCTTATGAAACGTCAGCCTTTGCGTGTGCTGGCCCTCACAATAGCAGCGTTCTCTGTGGACTCAGCTGGGAAAAGCTAGCACAAAGTTAAACCTGCATGCAGGCAGGCTTCAGCCCCTTTTCAGCGAGATCTCATCAGTTACTGGCAGTACCCAAGGTGATGACAGTGGGTTGGATGGACTTTCCACTGCAGGAGGATGAGAACGATGGTGTGTGCATCCATACATATATATGTCTATACTTGTATGCATTTTCTGGCTGTGTAGACTAAAAGCCACAGACTTTAAGAGCTGTTAATGATCATCCTCTATGTTTCATATAATCTATGTATTGAGGAGAGGGCGATGAGGGAGGCCAGTCCTGTCTTACAGAGGACCATATTATCCAGACACCATGCTTTGGGCTGTTGCTATCACCGTGCTCTTCGTGTGACTGTCATGGACCCTGTTTGGATGGAACACATACTTGCCAATGCAGTTAAGTCTTTCCTGTCCAGAGATGTTTTCAAAGTGTGAGAAAATACTGTTCCGGCTCCTGTAGTCCTTTCAAAGGACAGGTTTAGCTGTTGCATTGATACCTTTGTGTTTGTATCAGCTGCCAGCAGGATCAGGTGGTTCTTCTGAGCAAATGTTGACCCTGTGGCTGTGTATAAATAAGGGTTAATAAGGAGGTGGGGCTATAAAGAGTGTAGTCTTGTTCTTGCCAAGGTCTGAGCTGGGAGACTTGCCTCTGAGCTTACTTTGCACTAGCTGCTTGCAGAGTGAGCTCTGCTTGCAACCTGATGGAGATGGTAGGACACAGTTCTTGAGGGAGCTCTCTCTGGCTAGTAGGAAGGTAATTCACTGGTGTGGCTGTGGTCTCCAAAGCCATCTGCCCTTTTATTGGAAACCAAATTAGCTGACAAAGACAAAGAGAAATGTTTGTTCAGTTTGAGATCAGAGGCTCTTGTTTTGAAAGCTCAGTTTTATCCTCAGTCGTAACTTCTCTCCATAGAGCATTAATCACTGGTCTGGGAACAGAGGATTTGAACCATCTCCAGAGCTATACAAGCAGATTTGGTGGCTCTCTCAGCAGTACTCTGTAAATAAGTCCCAGCAGGCAAGGGAGTAAGTAAACAGCTTCTTTGTGAGCACCAGTGCCTTTTTCTGCAGTTTATATAGTCTGTCAGAGGGTGCAATGGAAGGGCTCTGCTAGCTTTTGCAGGGACAACCTAAGCACCACACGTGACAGGCAGGGACAATCTGCAATTACCAACTGACAGTTTTACCACTCACTTCACTGCAGCTCAGCAAGAGCAGGATTTGTATTGGGGAGCCAGGAAACCAGCTGTGCTGCAGAAACAGCTGTGCCATGACATCATCTTTGTCCCTTGCTGTGTATGTGTTTCAACACAGGCTTTAATTACACAAGCATAAACTCACCTTGCAGGGCTGGGTTTCTTACCAAGCACTTGTGCTTGCTGGAAGAAAGGCATGGGTTTAGGATGAATGAATGAGGGACAAATTCTTTTTCAATGCTTCATGGTAGACTTCTAGAGCAGGGCATTCTGGTGTAACTGAGAGTAATGTAGGCCCTGGGACGTTGCCAATATTTTTTTTTTTAGTATTCCCCTTAGAAAATGGCATTTTTTGGAGCATTTGCATAGAATACTTTAGAAAATCTTTGTGCACACGTTGTTGAAAACTTATAGAAGAGGAATGCATTTGTTTTAGAAAGTATTTATTTCTATTAAAAGGTTATTTTTCTCTTAAGTAATAAATGTGTTTTTTCTTCCAGCTGGACAATATTGCCTAGTCCTCAGGCCCTGATGCTATCAGGTGACTCAAATTATTGAACCACCACAGATATAAATAAATGCTGCTAAATGGCTTAGCTCAGTGGCCTTTGCCCTTCCTGGGGGATAGAGCTCATCTTCCATCGATATGATTAGCGGAGGAGATTGTGTATTGATTAATTGTCCAGACTCATTTCTCATTAGCTGGTGGTAGCCTGTGATGCATGACCTTTTCAATCAAAGTCAAACAAGCACATTTTACTCCCTAGTGGTCGGTTGCCGAAATCCTTCAATCATCTTGAAGGTCATGGAATCATAGAATCGCTTGGGTTGGAAGGGACCTTAAAGATTATCTAGTTCCAAACCCCCTGCCACTTTTCACTTTCCACTACAAGTGGTCCTTTTTAACAGATTTGATAGCTGTCTCAGTGAGGGTAAACAACCCCCCAGTCTCCACCTAGATGCTTCTGGAGCAGAGCTGAAGCTGCCTAGCAGTTGGGGGGAAAAAATATTCTGCTACTCCCTCGTCCCTGCGGGGGAACGCATCCCTAAATATGCAGACCTTCACCAAAAAGAAACACAGAATACAGCCTAGGGCACAGGTGTGCTCCGTGGTGTTGCACACACAGCTCACGTGTTGGCTGGTTCATTGCTGAATGGGCTGCTTAATCACCCTATCTGGGCATTGTCCTGAAATCATAAACTGGTGTTTTCCTGCTGCAGTTGGAGCACAGTCAGTTGGGCGTTGCTGCTTTCCCGGGGAGGAACTCAAAAGTCCCACAGGCAAGGGAGTGCTGGTGCAGCTGGATGGGGCCCCAGCATTTCCAGCACAGTGTGTCCCCAGGCCTCCAACCCCAGAATTGGCACCTCTCACCACCTATTGTGTGGGTTTCAGCACAAGTGTTAACCTGCTCTTGAGCTTCACAACACCACCAGGGCATTGCTGCCACACTTGGACGGATGCTGCTTTTTCCAAGCACGGCCTGGCCCTGGGACAAACGGGATAAGGAAGTGGCATTCGTGAGCTCTATTCCTGTTGCTGCCATGCAGTGTGACCTTGAGCAAGGCTGATGAGACGGCGAGGGGGGAGAGTCTTGTGACACTGCCACTGTCCTTTGCTGTGCTGTGACAGTCTAGTTCTCAACCCAGCAAGAAAGAGCATCATGTCGCTTGCCCTGGACAATGCAACCCTATCTGGCATGGAAACTTAACAGAGGAAACCCCATGCTCCATCTGAGTGATGCTTCCCAGCAAAGCAGTGTTGAACAGCATGGTACCCAAGAAAAAGAGTCAGGAGAGTTGTGAGGAGGGCTGCGGTTCAAGCATTAGCAGAGGCAAATGGGAAGTATGGCACTTGGAATAGGGTGCTGAAGATACATCTGTCATTTCTGCCTCCACCTGAATGAATTGTCTAGAATCAGGGATTCTAGGCAACACAGTCAGGTGGAGATGCCTACAACAGAGGCAGATCACAGCAGCAGCGTCTATAGCTGTCTTCTGTCGATAACAACAAGCAGGTTACTTAACATCTGTTTGTCACCATGATGTACAATGTGAGTAGTAGTAGCTGCCTACCTCCTGAGAAAATGAGATTCTCAAGTCAAAACTGTAATGGGAATTGTCTTGAGATAAAGGCTGTTGGATGTTGAGGCCTTGTTCTGCAGCCTGCCCTTGCTGCTTTAAGTCAGCAGGCCAATTCTGAGCTGGATTTGGGGTAAGACTAAACCAGATTACAGCTTCTGTGCTGATGAATCTCAAGCCCCTTTTGGGACTCGATATTTTCAGTATAGAGAGGGATGTACTCGGGTCACTCCTACTGTGCCTTCTGAGCAAACATCAGAGCAAGTTCTTCCCTTCTACTTCACAATTTTAAGTTTAAGAAAAAAACTTGTGGACTGGGAATAGGGAGGGAAAGCAACAAAAAGAAAGGAAAAAGTAAACTCAGCAGAGAATGAAAAGAAGAGATGGGGATGGCTTGAGGTGAGAGGCCAGGAAAGCATGAGTCCAGGAACTTGCAAAGGAGGACAGGCTGCAGTAGAAACATCAAAGGACAAGGGGAAGGGACAAAATGAAGATGAAGACCCCCAGAAGCACTAGGAAAGATAGGTTTATGTGAGTGGGGACATTGTAAGACTAATCATCACACTGTTATAAAGGGAATCTGGAACCAAAAAGGAGCCTGATGGGAAGAGAGAATAATCCAGTGATTCCCTTCATGTTGAGACGAATGAGGGAGCTAGATTCCCACTGAAATGGAAGAAGGATGACACTCTGAAGAAAGAAAATTGTAGTTCTGCTGCAGTTGTCCAAGGTTGCATCAGGATATTGATGAAGGTCTGCAATGTTTTTGGGAAGATACGCAGTACCAGAGGTTGTCATTAATACAGGTTTTAACTTTTCACATGGAGAAAAATTGCTACTAGGATAGGCTGGGCCCAGGTATTCCTGGATGCCCTGGCTGACACATTTCTTCACTTAAGAGGCAGCAAACTAATCAGAACTGCTGTTGTGTTTGACCGGGTCTTGGTAACCAGTGAGACATTACAGAACAATGTGGCAGAAGATAACTTTTAACCTTGACTGTGCACAAACTGATTCTGTTTCAATCAAATGGAAGAGTAAATATCACAGGGCCACAGCTAAGGTTTTTCAGCCTCAAAACAGGAATGATCAGAGAAGCTACAGTACCAAAGTTAGGAAGCAACTTGAATTAAAAATCTCAAGTACTTTTATGTGGAAGGAATTCAGACTCAGCATGGCAAAAGCTAACTTGCTTTTTTGAGCAAGAGAATGGAAGGAGAGCATATAGAAGATGCGGTGCTCTGATAAAAAAAATTCCTCAATGAAAGATCGAAGTGGTCAGGAAAGAAATCTGTGCTGCTGAGGTCACAAAGTTTAGGGAAAAAGACACGTCCATTAGCAGAAATCAAGGCAAGCTAGACCTGGCAGAGTTGCTGAAAGAAATCCTTTGTAAAGGTAAAAAGAACAAGGCAAGAGATCAGACCTCTGTGCAGGGTGGCTAAGATAAGGGGATTCCTCAGAAGTCCATAGTTTTGCCTCATTTTGCAAGAAAGACAGTGTAGAAAGGGCTTTCAAGTTGATGTCTAAAAGTGTCAGGAAGTAGAAACAATCTCATCTGAGGTCAAGGCAAAACTTACAAGGTTTATTCGGGTCAGAAGGTTCTTGGAGACACATCAAGTAATAAATCCAATAGCATCGCTGTTCAATCAACCTATTTGACTGAAAGATGGATGAGGTCCACACAGTTGCAGAGTATCAACAATTTTACCTTAATTTTGTTAAGGAACAAAAAAGGATGTGCTTACTTACAGACTCAAGGGCTTAGAACAACTTTTCTTTTTAGCCTAGAACAAAGTAGGAATAATTAAAGATATTGAGTGCACAGACATGGGACAAAATTGAACATGGCTGTATGAAACCTAGAGTATTTTAGATTATTTTTATGCTTGAAGGGGAGAATAGATAATTTTTTAAACATCACTTATGTGGTATATGAAATATATGTAGGTTTCACAGAAGGTGGTTGGGAAGTTGTGAAAGCAACTGTGAGGTTCGCACTTGAATTGAAAATTGGGTAATGAATTGCTTAATGAAGACACCCTGAAACATAAAGCAGTAGGCAACTGCTAGTGAAATTCCTTAGGGGCTGGGTTTGGCACCACTTAATTTCATATCTTCATTGATGACCTTGGAGAAAAAATGTAAATGTCGGCTGAAGAGGCAAAACAAGGAGGCATTGCCAGTATTGAGGAGGAGAAAAGTACCTTTCAGAAGAGCTGGAAAAGGAGAGAGAAAATTGTATGAAGCACAAAGAATGGCACTAGTGTGATCCGGGGAAAAAGAGAGAAGATGGTAGGAGTCTAGCTGGTCTTTGCTTTTTTTAGCCTAGCAAAAGGAATGTTAAGAGGGCATATGATTGCTGCCTATTAATACATCAGATGGGCAAATCCCAGTGAAAGAGAACTACTATTTCAGCTGAAAGACTGGAGAGTACTGGCGTGAGAACATATATGCATCACCTACTTAAAATAGAGGCTAGACATTAAGAGGTCATTTTAACCACAATAACCTAGATGCTTCCTTCCAGCCACATGTAAACTGTTTTCAGATGTGTGCCATAAAAAGAGCTCTGGAGACAAACTCTATCTCTGCCTTGACCATTCTCAAATAAGCTTAAGCCCTTCCCCTGCTCTGTTGCAGGAAATGTTAGCTAAGTCATGCTGTAGGTAACTTGTAATTCCTGCTGGTGGTCAATCCTCCCAAATGTCATAGATTCAGGAGCATCTGTTTTTGCCCAGCTTCACATGTGCTATGAAGTACAGTCCCTGATCTTCTTGCTCCTGGGATCTGGACTCATGAGCGGCTGCCATTAGCATAAAGAAGAAGCTTCTTTGTTGACCTCCCCAAATGTGCATATTTGGCACAGACTTATCTGTTGTGTACTCTCTGGAGCAAGTGGACACATTACCATAGCTCCTCATGGCGCTCCAGACAGTAGCCATTATATCCATGTACTGTTCTGCTTGTCCATGCAAGATCCTTATTTTGCAAGTGGGTCTCTGTGTATGTGCTTCCAAATGTGCTCTCTTGAATGTTAGGGCCTGCGTACATCAGAATATGGGCCCTGTTTTGTGTCTCTGTACAGGTTCACACCTCTGCACCAAGAACACGAGAAACATAATGAAGGTGAAATCCTTATGCTACCAAGTTAAAGAGCACTTGAAATGCAGCTGGAATAATCCTGTCACTCTGATAGCTCAGACTAGAGCTGTGCAGAGTGCAGAGATGAGGAATACTGGGATCACGTCAAATGGCCTTGCAGGTGCACTCTCAGGTCTTCAGATGTTGCTCCACTCTGCATGCTCTCCATTTCTGACATGCAGATACTGGGAGGGGAGACCTTCACCATCTGGCAGTGGGGTGGCAGAGGAGTTAGCAATCAGAGTGGTTACTGACTGAACATGACTAATGTCTCTGCCATCCACCACAATGTCCTGCAGACTCTTTGCTTCTGCTGGCTCTAGGCACAGCCCCTTGTGAAAGATCAGTAGCTACCACTGCTTGGAAAAGCATGCACCACAGGCTGGGATTACATCAGCAGTGATAACTTGCCTATTCTCAGGTGCTAGCAAAAACCTCTGATGTCTTTTCTTCCATGCAGGTGGAGAAAGAAGTCACCCTGATGAACACCTGCTAGGACTCATCAGCACTACCTCCCTTTCCCCTGCATTCATCTGCCAGGAGAGGGTGGGGAGCGGAATGCCCAAGTGACAAGTTTAGAAGGTTCTGTGGGTAACCACAGAGATGAACCAGAAAGTGATAGCAGCACCATGCACACTCTTGGTATCCTGTGGCCTGCTGACTCAGGACTTGTGATCTGCCTGTGGTCGTGCTTAGTACCAATGGTGTCTCAGGAGCATGCAGCTCTACTAAGTGATAAGAAGATGAGCCTTTGCCTATGCCCTCCCCAGAGGGCACCAGTGCATGAGAGGAGCACCTCCCATAGAGCAGGGGCGTTGGAGGTCCTGATGGGAGCTGATCAAGGCATGCCACCCATAGCCAATATAGCCTGAAAATATGCACTGGTTCCAACATGCCTCTGAACAACTCGAGGGAGGTAGAGGAAAGAAGGGAGCCCTTTGTCATCACTGTGGGAACAAAGGCTGGTCTGTGAGTCTGAGAGTAATACTGACCCAACCAGCATCAGCTGCCGTTGTTTCTTCCGTCACGCTGACAATGCACAGTTGCAGGGTTTCTTTCCCTGTGAGGAGAATGGGATTTAGTGATACCATAAGTTAGTCAAACAGCAGCCAAGATACCAATTCAAGTCCCGTTCAATGGATGCAGCAGTTGCTTTGTGTTGTTTTTCTCCGACTTCCTCTATTTTGCTCTAAGACTCATTTCCTCTCTCTTTTTTCTGTAGCACAAGCACCACAAATGTGCACATGCTTTCATTCCTCTGGCTTCCATTTACCTCCTATTTTGGAGGAAGCAGCCGTACTTTTGTATTGCTAGGGCAATCAAGTGTTTTTGCCAACACAGACCTCAGGGGAACAACATCAACCACTGAAATCAGCATCGGTGGACACCAGCAGTGTCTTGTCCACCCAAATGAGTGAGACAGTGCACCTTGCACTTTCAGGCTGACTTTAATGGGGTCTTGGGTGGACACTGAACCAGGGTCTTCCAGCAAGTTTCTTCTGGGGCTGGGAGAGGCCATAGCTGTTCCCTGCTGAGGGCTGGTCTTAAGGCAGGGAACACTGGCAAGGAAACAAGGATGTCGTTGGATGCTGGATGTACAGCCATTGAATTGGTCTTGAGTGACGTAGCCTGGCTGCTGTTTGACGACCTTGTGTTGTTGTTAGATAACCCCTGGAACAAGAGTCAGCCAGGAGCTCAGGGTGCAGCAGTTAGCCCAGGTGAGCTGTCCCTGCCCTTCCCACCTTCTGCCCTCTGCAGAAGGGTGCCTTCCCCCATCTGCCAAAAAAAGGCAGTCCTGATCATGTAGCTCCCACTAGGCACTTGCAGGGCCCCATATAGCTGGTAGGGTGAGGGAGGGCTGGGACAGGTCGAAGGGTCATCTGACTGCCAGTATCCTTGCACCTTGTGGCACCTGGAGCCGTGCACACTTGGTGCCCTGAAGCAGCTGCTGAGCTACAGCTTCACTTTTCTCTTGAGCTGTGATCCAGGTGCCAAAAGCACTCTCTAAAGCCTTCTCCATCACAGGTGTTCTTACGATCTGCATGGTCAGGAGGAAGGCATGCAGTCTGGCTAGATTTTGTCTCTGTCTGTAAGCTACTTGCTTAAGTGCTCTCTGTTGCTAAATATTCCTGTAAAATCAGGGCAGCTCTGGCTGACTATCTGAAGTGCTAGAGATTGGCCACAGATAGAGACCAGCTAGTATGTGTTCAGGCTGAGCTGAGAAACTGCTCAAGATCTCCCTAGTTTGTCTTGCTCATGTATTGAAGATCTAAGCAAGAAAAAAAAAAACTTGCTCTAGTCAGCTAGAAAAGAATTGTGGGAATGTGATTTGGCCCCCCAAGATTTCAGCTGGCAGATCTAGTCCTGCTATTGCAAGGAGTTGGGAACTGGCAGTCCTGTGGCTTCCAAGCTTTTGTTTTGAAGGGTTTCCACCAGTTGTATGCAGCGGGAAGCATTTATTGGGAGACAGAAGGGACAGAGTTTGCATGTAATAAACGAAAAGGCACCTCCTTACTGACCACAGGCAGGCCTCTGTCCTGCAAATTAGTATGTGAATTATTCAGTAATCCCTGATGACCACAGAGTGCCAGCCATACAAATAAAACATCAGAGCAGAAGGATGGATCACCTAAAGCTCCACTGGAGTCCTGAGGCTGTGGGAAGCAGCAGCAAAAGGTCAAAGACAGTTTCACCTTATGCCTGCACAAGGTGCCAGGGTATAAAAAGGTCTTGAGAAACTGTCCTATTCTTACATCATCTGGCTCTGATGTGTTTGATAGATTTGGTAGTTTTAGGGGAGGAGGAAGGAGAAGTGGAGCATAGCCAACTCCCTTAGAGGAGACCAGCCTGTGGCTGGAACTGAAAACAAGATGGACTGCTGGAGAGCCAGAACTAATCCTGGTTATGCCAAGCAACACAGCACATCCCCTCCAAAAGCATGACTAAGGCTGGGTGAATAGGGTCCTGAAACTGTAGAGCTAGAAATTCACAGTACTGTAAGAAAGCAAGTTAGGACCTGCAGAGTAAGGTGTGCAGGTCAGGGATGACTGCACACAGACCTGTAGGCCCTAGGCAAGCCATGCAGGCCATGAAAAGATGAACATGGCTGGATGCTGTAATTTGATAATGTGTGAGACTGGCTATGGTTCAGTGGTCTATGGTAGATCAGATTGCACAGAAGAGATTTGGACTGGTGGCTGATGTTGCCTATTGTTGTCAATACAATGGAGGAAAGGACAAAAAGGAAAATAATCCTGTTTATGTTGAAAAAGACCCAAAAAAGGGCCTAAACTGGCTCAGAAACTTGCCACAGAGCTCATCTCCCAGCTGTCACATTTTCAAGAACACCTCCATTGCAAAGCATTGCAGAGCAACCAGTAGTCATGTGGGTAGTGTAGACAGAAATTACAGAGGTATACGTAGGTCTATATATACATGTGTATGTTTGTGTGCAGATGGATATATATACACACACACTCACAGGCAGCACACATAGAGTATACATGTTATATAAGCTAGAATGTTATATATGTTTTATATATATATATATATATATATATATATATATGCTACAATAGATCACTTGATGAAGAATGTGTCTCTGCCTGCTGACATCACCTTCAACAGAAACCTGAAGTGAAAAACACTGCTGTGCCCGAGTCAAGGGGCATTTGAAGCAGGACAAAAAGGAAAGGAAGATGAAGCAACAAACACCCCTCCTCCCAGGATATGAAGTTAGGGAACAGGAAAATGATATAGCAGAACAAGATCCCCAAGCCTCACAGGGACTATGAAACCCCCAGCTGAGGAAATCATCTGCTCCTGGTGACAACTGCTAATGTCCTGGCAGAACTCTGCAAGTTTAAACAACAGCAGTGAGTGCTGCAGCAGCAGCTCTCAGACATTGCTTACCAGGTGGGTTGTTCTGGCTGTATTGATGCCCTACACCTAACCAACTGTGCTGTTACTCTCCCATTTTGATCTGAAAAAAAAGATATGGGACTGGGCACGGTACCTGCTGGATATGACCCTCGATGTTCAGGCAAGCTGTTGCTGTTCAGGCAAGGAGAGTTGTGCTGCACAGAAGATGACAAAGAGCCTGAAGGCCAGTGCAGCTCAGGACTACCAACAGCCCCAGAGAGAGACATGCTTAGTGCCCTAGGGTGAAGGTGCTGCAAAAGGGAAGCCCCTGGGATGAGTAACTGAGGGCAAAGCAGCACAGGCTAGGTTGAAGCCAGTGCTGCCTGGCCAAAATTAACACACTCCTTGTTACCTAATCCGTGAGGATCCATCCCAGTATGTCTTGAAAAGGCCTGAAGCTGTAGTACACACAGAGGAAGGGCAGGGCAGCACCTTACTTGTGTTAACAGTACCATCACGTGTTAGCCCAGGCAAGGGTGTGCTTTTGTCACTGTTATCACCAGGGTGTGATCACTTACTGGAAAGCTTTCTTATCCTGGAGCACAGAATCTGAAGGAAAGACATTGGATTGCATCCCCAGCTCTCCCGGCTTCAGCACACATAACTGAGCTCTCCAAATAGTACTTTAGCAGAGAGCTAGACATAGAGCAGAACAAGGAAGGTGTTTCTCTCTCGCAGGACATGCTTACACCAAGCCCAGTATCATGTAGTTCAGCATAAAGAAAGAACAGCAGCAAATGCATCCTAGAGATTCAGCCAAAATCTGCTCCAAAGAAAGTTTCAGGTGCCACTTCTGATGGGAGGTCAGGCCAGGGCATGCAAGGTCAGATTCCTGTCAGAGGCAGCCTCGGTGGCTGCAACGCAATCACCACATTAAGCCTGAAATGGTGGTGGGCGGCTGGCACACCTTCACCTCAGCCTGCACTGCCAAGGCTGTAGACACAATGTCCTCATGGAATCTATAAATATGGGACCTTGCTCTAGCATGAACAGGGGCATTCTTCTGCTGTGGGGGGTGTGGAGCAAGACACAGCCTCTCCCTGCTGGCACGCCTACCCCGATGGCAGTCTTGTCTAACTGTGCCCTCCTGCCCCGTCTCTAAGCCTGTGTACTGGCCATGCAATTTAAGGTTGACTTGACCAGCAGACAAAGATCGAAGAATGTGATCAGTGTTAAAAGAGAGAGTGACTTTGGGTGTTTTTGTGAAGGAGGAGGTCAGAGTGGACCAGGAGGGTGGAGGAAGGGTCTGGTCTGAGGTTCTACATATTCTTGCATCTTGGGGTGGGTCAGAGCCATAAATATACAGAGCAGGAGAGAGGTCAAGTGAAGAAAAGAGGAAAAGGTAAAGCCACAAACACCCTCATATGAAGGCTGGGAAGGGAACATTCTGCTTAGCTGCCTAGGACGGAGGTTTATGATTTTTCCTATGCAGTTAAACAGTATTATCCACTGTGAAAAATCATTGGCCGTGGAGATATCTGATAAGAACTGAGCTGGCATCAGTTGGGAGAACAAAATGTCAAGAATGCATTGGGCTGCACCCCCACTTTTACCAGCAGGCAGGACATTGGGCTGGGAACAGCATGTTGTTAGCCCTTATCTCTAATCGTCCTGCCTGCCTAGCTTCTTTACTGCCTTCTAATGTATGCAAATATGATGTTTTGAGATTTGATCTTCTCCTAAGAACCCCTTCTCCTCCTGTATCTCACCCTCTGTCCTTTGTTCCCTAACGCATAGCCTTGGCTGGTGATGGGAAGTTTAGGGAGCTGGGAATTATAATAGTACAGAGTCATAAGTCTCATATGGCTAGCTCTGCACCCCTAGGCCAAAGGTGACATAATTTTCCCTATAGAGCAGCAAAAAGTTGCCATTTATAGCAAAATCTGTCTACTCCCAAGTGCCTTATAATGAAGAAAAGCAAAAATCCCCTTTTTATTTTGGTTTGGTTGTTTTGTTTTTTTTTGTTTTAGTGGGGTTTGTGGTTTTTTTATTGTTTGTTTGTTTTTGGAGGGGTGTGTGAGAAATGGGGTATTAGCTGTGGGGTACTGAACAGCCTCAGCCTACACCACAACTGGCCAGGGTGGACTGGAGATGTCTCGCCTGTCAGGAACAGCCATTAAGAAGAGGTACAGCTCTAAGGAGAGCCAGTGGGCCAAGGTAGGACATGCTGTGCACTCCCTTATGCAGCTGCTGCAGGGCTCAAGGACTTGACTTCTGCATATGCCACATCCCCTTCCATCAAATGTACCCCTTCAACGATGCCTTCCAGGGAGCATGTGACTCCCGCCTCACTTCTGTGGGACTGGAGGGTTGTGTCCCTGCTGTATTTGGTGAACACAGAAACTCATCCTGTGGACATATTAAGACATGTTCATTTAACAGTAACATAACATGTGGCATCTGAGGACACTTTAGTCCCTTCTCAGCAAGGTGAGACAGGCCTTATTAGGACTGGATCACAGACGTTAGTCCAAAATTCAGAGGGGGACTGACCTCCCCTTTCCTGCTCAGGGCTTGACATGAGTGAAGCTGTGAAAGAAAAGGCCTTTCTGTACTCCTCCTTTCCTCAAGCTTGACTCTAGCAGGTTACCTTTCTAAAACCTGGCTTGTGAGGCTTTCATTCCAAACCCTTGTGAGCCACCACATATTTATGGTCCCACAAGGCACATCTTAAGCTGCTCCCTTGGGCTCTTGGCAATCCAGTTAATTTCCATGAAACCTTAGGCAAAATACCTGCCTCTCCCTGTGGTTTGGATTAGAGGATGGAAGCCCTGTCCCTGTGGGCTTCTACACCCTTTCCTGGCTGCTGCTGGAGGATATCTAGAGCCATGTCTCTGCTCTCATTTACAGCATGGCTGGGATCCTGAGCTACTGGGGGTCAAGCTCCACTTATACCCTGGGAGCAACAGCATTGCTACGCTTTTCCTAGCGAAGTCTATGCCAGCCCGAAAGGCGGCCAGACGTAAGTGTATTTATGTAGCTGTATCTCTACAGTTGTAGCTATAAGACATCTGTGGTCATGTATTTAGACAACTAGATCTTGCCTGAGTGTTTGGGTGTTAATATTCTACCAATGTGAGTGAAGACAGAGAAATCCTTAAAGCTAATACAAACATAGCATGGTTGTTCCATACCACAGGTGTGCTTTGGGGAGGTGGGGTCCTGTGTGTGGGCTGCAACCACGTGCATGAAGCAGCGTGAGGAGAGAGCTTCATGAAAGAGGCTAGCTTGAGGATTGAGGCACAGAGAGGAGTAAGAGATGCTTAGTGTTTCTTCTAAATTCAGTAGTAGTTTGGGGATTTCCCACAACTTCATTGATAGAACGAAACGAGCTACATCATGAGGGCAGGAAAAAGGGACCCTGTTGACACCAGTGCAAGTTCCTTGGTGACACATGGGGTTTTAAAGACGATGAGTTCAGGCAGCTGATTATAAAACCACACTGAAATCCAGAAAAAAAAAGAGGAAGGCTCAGACAAATGGTAGTTTTCTGACTGCTTCCAGAGGAGGAAGTGAGGATCCTGTATTGACTGCTGTATCTGTGACTGTGCTTATTACAGTATTAACTTTTCTTTCCTGTCATACCTTCATGTTTCCAAGTGATCACACTGTTTCCACCAGCTTGTGCTGGATGCCAGCAGCACAGCTGAGCTATACCTGACCCCTGGTCTACAGAAATGAGAAGGCATTGCTTGAAGCCTGCAAGTAGTATTTGTTTCTTTGGGAGCAATTCATCCAAGATAGTAATTTTTCACCAAGGAGGAGAAAGGTCATTTGGAAATATTCTTCTCTCCAAGGAAAAACTCTCTTCATTTCTGTTTTAATCTCTCTGGGGATGGATTGCCTCCTAAAAAAACCTGTGAGAGCAGAGAAGTAAAAGCTTGTGGGCAAGCACACTGAGAAAGAGAAGGTTGGGGATAACCATGTTTCAGACTGGCTGTCACACTGATTTGCTTTTGGAAAGTATGTTTTAAAGAGGAAGAAAGTGTCTGGATGATTAGCTGTAGTTACAGCTGAAAACAAGGGCAAATAACCTAACTGGGGAAAGGACAATCCATCTTCCTGCTAAGCCTCTTCACCCTCTCCTCTAGTCCTGGGGCAGCACCCAGCTGCAGGGAGATTCTTCCCAGCCGTTTCACATTGTAGCTTGAGGATGTGGCAAACCTGATTATAGGGCTCCTGACATCAGATGAAACATCCTGGGCATGCCATACACAGGGCAGTATGAGTATGAACTCACTGGTTCAAAATCTTTTGTGAAATTTGGAGACACTAATTCTTGCACAGCCAGGCTTCATGCCTATACTGCTCTGTTGGGGTTTTTTGTTTGGTTTTTGTTTTGTTTTTTCTGGATCAGGTGCTGCCTGTCTTCCCACATGTGTACAAAGCCATCATGAGCACCAGGTGATGCTCTGGTTCAGTCAACAGAAACAGAGCCTCCTCACCCTGCCTCAGCCAAATCAGATTTATAGGGCTGGATAATGCAGGCAGGCCTCAGTTGGATGGAAATTATCAGATCCTCACCATCTATTACATGTCACCAGAGATATGTGTGGACAGACAGGCAGATGTTGCACCTAAGGAGTTCAGGAAGTTATCTGAAAGGCTGGTTCACCAAGTGGCATCACAGCTTAGCTGGGTTAGCTTGGGCTAGGGTCCACAACCAGAAACTCTTTTGGCCAGTGCTGCTGCTAAGAAGCTGCATCCTCCATAATGGTATTTCTGTCAACCTCTTGGCTGTCTCCCATTGGAACTAGACATTTTTAGTTGTGAAACCTGATAGTAGTATCCTATGTCTGACAGGTATGAAGACCAAGGTAAATAACCCTCAATGGAAACCAAACTTGTTATGGAGAGTATGTGTGTTAGATTTCATAATTCACCTTGGGACTCATTCACTGAAGGCTGCTCTGAGCCCATTAGTACTGGTGTCTATTTTTAACCCTGACTCCAGTCAGCTGTGGTTCCCAGTCCGTACACGTGACAGGCTGTCAAGAATACTTTTTTCCCTTTAACAGTTAAAAAACTACTGTGATTTTTTTTTCTGCTGGCTGTTCAACCTCCTGTCTGCAGCAGTACAGGAAGGAGCTGAGCTGCTCTGCCTGTGGACAGGTTTGCCATTCCTTATGGCTGATGATTTTCAAACCCTCCTTCACTTTCTTGTTTCTGCACATCAGATTGACAAGTGCACTGGACATGTGGATGATAGCTGGGCAAGCCTCTGGAGGGTGGCACTAACTTTCCTGGGCATAGACCAGAGTCCCATACTCTTAGGAAACACAGGGGTTTTTCCAGCTGTAGTAGGAAAGTTCCAGTGGCATTTCACTGGAGAGATGTTTTTGGTATCTCTTTCCTGATCAGATCTCCCCTCTGGGCTGTTTGAACTGGCTGTTTGCCTGAGAGCAGTACAAGCCTCAAGGAGGCAGAGGGAATATTTTGTGTACTGTGCAGCAAATTTGGGGCCTTTTAAAGCAAAAGGAACATAGAAAAGAAAGATCCCATTGCTGCTGAGCTCGACAAATTTGTTTATTTGCTTTCCAGTCTTCTGAAGAGTCAAAGGGCTCAAAGGTTCTGCAAGTGAAGATATTACTGTTTGGGAAGCCAGATGAAAGGAGCAGGGAGACACAATCTCATGGGAGGAAAGATTAGTGTGATGACAGAGATTTCTGTCCCTCCCTATAGGAAGTAAAACTTGCCATAGGTACAGACTCTGTTATACACTTCATCAGCAAAGCCCAGGAGGCCAGGGGCTCTTGGGGTGGCACATGAAGTGTGAGAGGAGAAGATGTGTGAAGGCTTGAGGTAATGAAGGAAAGGAAGACAGCAACATCTGAAGTGCAGGTACAGTACTGTCTGAGCAAGCCTGCATAAGGGAGCTATGCAGGAGCACAGAAATGGCCTCAAGCATCCTTACAGTTTGAGAGCTGGTGGAGCATGACTGTGAGCTATGGGAAGTCCCTGGGAGCTACGTTCAAAGCCAGGCTCTTGAACACCCCTATCCAAAAGGCTTTACTGAATGTTTGTTTATACAGTTCTATCTAATTTAGGTTAATCTGCTTTGTTTTGTGGCTAATCAGCTGGTTCAGAGGCCTAATAGGTTGGAGGAAGGTGTTTTGCCTTCCTTCTGTTACAGGCCATGGAGTCAGGTGTAAGTTATCACTGTGGAGGGGCTCAGACCTGCTTGCTGTCAGGTCTGGCAGAAAAATGATTTATCCCTTGAGGAACAGCATTGGGAAGCAGTCCCTAATGCCTTTCTTCTCACTAATTAGTGGGTCTTGTGAAAACGAAGGATGACTGGGGAAAAAAAAAACAACAAACACCTCAGCAAGAGCCTGCCACTAAGAGAGGTAAGTGCTCTGTCAAGGTCTGCTAAGGCTCCCAAAGCCTGGTGGACGCCATCCTCAGCTACCCCCCCAAGCTGTCCTCACCCTTCCTCGAGCAAAGGAGATGTGTGGGTTGGGTACATACCTCTGCTGTGCCTCTCTGTGAAATTTCTCTTCTGGGAACCCTTCTGCTCAGGGACTATTGCTATTTTGGGTCCCTTTGCTGGCTAGGAGGTGGTGAGTCATGAGCAACTCATGGAAAGTCTTTCTTGTCACTTTTAACTTAAAGGAGATGCTGTTGCCACCCGAAGCACATCTTGTCCTCTGAGGGTGGAAAAAATGTCAGAAGGATGAGCTCAGTCATGTGGCAAGAGCTCATTGCACTAAGAGGAAGCTGCTGTAAATGCTGTCTCCAATTACTATGTATTACTTAGCTTGTAAGTATTGACCAACATCTAGGACTAGTATAAAACAACTTGTGTTGCCTTCACCACCACCTTGACCCCGATTACTTGCTACCCTCCTCAAACATTGGAGAATCATTTGCCCCAGTCACAGCTCCCTCAATCCCTTATCCAGGCAAGGATGTTAAAAGCAGTCACTGTGGGGTGAAGCCTTCCTTTAACATTAGCCTGTGGTTGCTCACTCCAGGCTTGATTTCAGAGCAGTTTTCTTTCAGGAAACGGCTACTAGACTAGCAAGTGACAGCATGAAAAGCAAGCAATGCTCTTGGACTGGTGTGAGATGTCCAGGTGAGGTGTTACTCCTGAGCAGCAAGTGCAGCCAGTAAGTGTTCCTGCAAGATATGGCTTGAACCCGGCCACAAAAGTCTCAGCTACACTACAGCACAAGGACAGCCTAGTGAGGAACTGTGTGAGCTCACAGGGAGCAAGTTCAGCTCTGGCACAGGTGCTCAGAACCCCCATCCTCCCTGCCAACATTCAGGTCTCAGCTCAACAAGTCCATCAGCAAGCTGACCATGCCTAGAAAGTGGCTGTGCTTTGAGCAGACAGCTGGACCTTCAGGGGTTGTTCTACCAATAAGCTCACTGCTAAGGCTCTTTAAAGCTGAGAAGCCATCAGGAAGAACAGGTTCCTTTTTTTTTTTTGTGCCTGCATCAGACAAGCAGGCCTCATTTTGCAACTTCACTGCAGTAGGACACCAAGGAAGTCTCAGGCACTAATCACAAAGTTCAAACAAGTGTCATGCCTGGATGGAAGATGCGTGATTTCTGCATCACTGCTTCATCATCAATTCCAGTAAAATTCATCCCTTTTTTCATCTCTTAGAGAAACTTCTCATCTCTTCTTTCTCTCTAGAATCACCAGAATTGATGCCCAGCTGCATCAATTCAGCTGTTAGCATGGGCAGACTCCAACAATTACAAGACTTTGTTTTTTAAAATGACCTTGAACTGGGTGTTCCAGATTAGCATCTAAGAAAAGTTAAAACAGTTCCTACTCTCAGCCGCTCTTTTTTTCCCCTCCTTAGTGCCATTTTTGCTATTTTGAATTTATATTGTTCAGTACATGAGAAAAGTGACTTGGCTTTAAAAATAACACCTTAAAAAAACCCCCAGCAGCAGTAATGAGGAAGAAGGGATGACAACACAGTTTGACTACAGTGCTGTGGTTCAGAGTGATCCCTTGCAGAAGCAGACATATCTTAAGAGGGGCACAGACCAGCAGTTCAGGAACAGTACCAAGGGCCTGAAGCATTTCCAGGTAGCTTTAGAACAGCAGCAGTACGAGCATGAAGTTAGGAGCTGATGGTGATTGTCCACATGCAAAAGGCCAGCTCTCACCCAGAGCTCTCAGAAGTTAATATAAAGAACACACAGAAAACAGCTAGAGACCCAGCAGGAAGCAGCACAACCCATTTCAGCCCACAGCCAACCTGGAGCCCAAACAACAGTGGTGCCTTCCTCAGAAGTGGAAGATCCTGTACCTTTGATCAGCCTCTACCCTCACAAGCCAGTATCAGGATGGGGCAAGTGCCATGTCTGGAAAAAGTGTGTGCATGCACAGAGGACACTAGGGAAAGCTATCCCTACTTGACAAAGCAAGCAGGAAAATCAGTGTCAGATTTTTGAGAACAAGGCTGCTTGGATCCAAATGCCACTTAGTGGAAGCCTGTTCTCATTCTAAACCCATCAAGTCACCACCTCTAAAGGCAGGCCAGAGCAGATATGCAGCCACCTGCTCTTCTCTCCACTTAATGCCACATTTGCAGAAAGCAGCCAAGATGCAGTTAGAGGCTCACAAGCTTCTTGAGCTTCAGGATTTGAAAAGAAAGTGTTTGCAAGCAGTTTGTCATGTTAAGCACTGAGCTACAGAGCAGGATGCACTAGGGCTCTTAAAAACTGCACATGCTGTTGTCTCCAGGTCAAGCAGCTCTGCTTCCCTGCTACTAAAATGGGAAGCCAGGGGCTAACCCATGCTGTCACCACCACAACCCTAAGTAAGGAAGGGAGGCTGCCCTCAACCAGCTTTTACCTCAAGAAAAACATCCATGTAAGACCATGTGGGGGCATCCTCTTATAATCCATCTTTATTTGTAAAAATCCACATATAAAATCTTCAGTTTCCTTTTACAAAAACAAAAAGGCACATAAAACTACTCAGACTCATCTCCATGGACTGATGGCCCAACACTCCCCCCATCCCAACCTCCGCCTTGCTTTCTCTTCCAGTCCATGTTTCTTCACATTTCCTCTAGTTTCAGCTCGCTCCTGCCCAGGCAGTTCTGCATTTGCAAAGATGAAGTATGCACACAGGGGAGAGGTGGCATGGGCTGTGTGTGGAATGTTTTACAGACGCTTTCTAGTAGTAGGTCTCTCTTTCCACCCAGCCTAAAGGAAAGGAGAGACAAAGCAGACTTAGTCTTTAAGTCAGACCAAGTATGAGGTTCATGAGACCTCCTTTTAGGCT
This sequence comes from Galbula dea, assembly GCA_013399015.1. Taxonomy (NCBI): domain Eukaryota; kingdom Metazoa; phylum Chordata; class Aves; order Piciformes; family Galbulidae; genus Galbula; species Galbula dea. Next base: position 215,659 of record VWZX01009872.1, on the reverse strand, counting down.
TTGAAAACTTGCACTGTAGCACCTAAGCTAGTAACCAACCCATCACAATGGAAAAATCTTGCCAAACTCGGTGTCTGCAGCTTTCAGGCCCTGTTCCAAGCTTTCTAGAACTACCCAAGCACTATTCAGTCTTTCCCATCAACTTCAGTGCATTGGTACTTTCATACACTGCAGGAGAATGCAGGGAGAGAAACAGAAAATCCTTCATTTGAACTAACTGAATTATTGATCTTGAAGCAGGGAAAATACAGCAAAATAGGCCACTACATACTGCCCAGTACCCAGGGCCCCTGAGCATTGTCAGACCTTCTACAGAGCACAGCAGCATGAAGAGGTGAGGAAGGAAAGGCACAGATTAGCAGCATGTACTTACCACCAGGGTTGCGTCTGATGATGAGCTTTCTGACTTCATCATACACGAAGATGAGGAGGGAGTATGGGAAAGCACAGAACCACCAGGTTGGCCTGTTTGGGAGAGAAGGCAGTGAGAACACAGGCAGCAGAGATGCTCTTTGCCTAGCAGAGCTCTAACTTGACGGCACAGAAGAGTTCAAGAAGGCTGGCATGTCCCAGCTTGCCAATGTGCCATCTCCCACAAGGCTGTGGGAATCCAGCTGAGAATCCTCCAAGCCAAGAATTACCACCAAGTTTTCTGCTACAATAGCTTAATCCACTTTTGGATATTAATTTCAACATGAGGTGTGTCACAGCACCTTTGTTCACCTCTGTACCAGCAACTCCCCACCTATTAATTGAAAAATGCTTCCTCTAAGTTTCCCTCCAAGTACACATAACCTTTATGCCTTGCTCACATGAACTGCATCGGTTTCCCTTATGATTTACACATGCTAACATGTAGCTGCTGCAGGCATTGGGCAGAGGCCAGCTTTCTTGTTAGGAAATGCTCACACTTCAGCACCAAACTCCAGACAACACTTCCAAATGGAATGCAAGCTGTATTCCTCCCTTAACCCCCATGAAAATTTTATAGCACTTAAGCCAGATGACTGTTCAGTGTTTGAGACTAAACCCTGCCATGAAATATTGCAATGCTGCTGAGCAACGCTTACAATATAAGTGCCCTCCTAACTGTTAAGGAAGTTAACTATACACCAATTGGTCATCTGGCACATGACATCACCACCAGTTTAGTAAAGAGTCACCTGACCTAGGTTTTAGAGTAATTCAACAGGCTTTCTTCAGAGGTGCAGTGCCCTACCCATAAAAATACCCCATTCAAGTAAGTACAAAAGCAGCTGCACTACAGCACACTGGTACAACTGAAGTTGTGTTGCTGATTTTTAGTGGAGCACTAATCTGCAGGCTCCCCATAAACATTCCATATGCATTAAAGAAAATCAAACCCCTGGTGTGCCACACTACAGAGACAGATGACTCACATCCTTCAGCTTGAGCTCTTCTGGGTTAAGACTATGCTTCATGCTCCACGAGATCACTACTACTTTTACCCATCTCCCCATCCAAGCAATATTGTTCTGTGGTATATCTTGCTGCACAAAAAAGCACAATGGAACTTACTTGAGAGGGTACATCCTTAGAGCAACATCCATTCCAGGGCAGTAGGAGAGGAAAGCAGCCAAAGCAGTCTCCTCAAAGAGACCAAATATTAAGATCTTGTTCCTAGTAGAAACAGGAACGTAGTCAGGGACAAAGTACTTTAACAGATGACATCCTAAAAACCACCTGGTTGCCACATGACAGTGAATGGAAACAAGACATTCTGGTCCACCCCAGAATTCCATCAGCTGGTGACTATCAGGTCACCCAAGCTGATAGCACAGCTGTCACTTGACAGAGATATTCCAATTCACAATTAAGTCAACCAGCAATTGTTTTCATCACAAATTCAGAAGAAGGGAAGGTTGCATGCTACCAGGTCCCTTGATACATCAGCTGCTCTGCTACTGCAAAAAGCTGTGTGTGCCAGAGTACACCACTGTCCTCTGAGATGGGTTAGCTCTCACAGACAATGCCAGTAAAAGTCTGCCTGACAGCTGTAGCAGGTACTACAAGAAAGAGCACCTAGTCCCTCTCTTATCCACCATCAAGGCAGCAGACTGTTCAAGACTTATGCCAAGATGCCCAGACACTGCTGGGACAAATAACTAGAATGCTAAAGTCTCCATGGACAGCCTGACTTACTTCATTCCCTGCTGGAAGACAGAGTTTCTTCTGGTCTTACAAATGATCAAGTCTGCCCACTGCACAACCACAATGCTGACAAAGAAGGCTGTATGGCAAGTGAACTCCACTATTTTCCTCTGTTCATAGGTCTAGGAAGCAGACAAAGCAGAGAACATTCATTCAGACATGTTGCCTTGGCTCTCGGGTGCTCACATCAAGTTAGCAGGCATTAGTATTCTGGCTGGCATCCTCTCAGCTGTGCCTTAAAACTTACCCATTGCTGCCCATAGCTGTCTTCCATATCATTAACCCATCGGTCATCCCACTGAATTCTAATTCCTAGCAAGCCAGAAGGCCAGAATCCATTCTCTGCCATAATTACAAAATAGGTGAAGAAACCTCCAAGGGCCTGAATCATACCTACACAGATAAGAAAGGATGATAAAAACTGATGAAGGCACTGTGCAGTCCAATTAACAGAAAGCAGTTTGCCCAAGACCCCAAACACCTAAAAAAAGTACTCCTTGTGGGACTCAGTTTCCCAAGCAGCAACTACAGAAATAATTCACACCAACATCAAACTCAGCAGCTGAGCAGCTTCTACTCCCAACTTTGTACAGAGTTACTTCTGTTCTGCCCTTATGCTGTGATGACATAGTACTCATGGACACAAGATAAAACTCCCTTTGTACTCTCATTTAGCCTTGCCCACCCACAACTCTTAGAAAAGACAGTCAAGAAGGTTCCCAAGGTCTGCTGCAATTAAGCATGAGCTCCCATCCTGTGAACTGGGCATGACTCTGTAGCTGTCTTTAATCAAGGCTCCTAATACTGTGTGTTTAGGAATACACTGGAGAGAATCCTTTACTTCCAATTAAACTAACAATGGGATCTATGTTCTTGCTGAACAAGTCTGAACCAGAGAAGAGCTGGTTGTGAGCCAGTTCCTTTACAGTGCTATGCAATTAAACAAAATTACTATGAAAACAATTCAATGGATCAAGCGGCACAAGCCACTGCTATGTGCCTTAGGAACAGACTCATGGCAAGTTCCTAACAGCCTGAGGTTCTGGTTTGCACATCCAAAATCTCAAGCCTATCAAAATAAGCAGAGCAGTGACTGACTCAGGATGGTGTACAACCTCTGCTACCACTGAGTTCAAATCAGTGCCAGAGAAAACAGGCCAGCTTACCAATCTGCCCATAGGCCATGCTGATCAGCCGTTCATTCACCAGCTTGTCTGTTTTGGGATTTCTGGGCTGCCTTTTCATGATGTCACTCTCTGCTTGCTCATATGCCAGGGAGATAGCAGGAACCTTTGGAGGTGGAAGGATCACTGTTAGAATCATTTTAGTTTTCCGCTCTACATAGCCTTCCCAGTCCATGTTTTCAGCCTGAGAGACAGCACTGCCCAAAAGCCCCCCAAAAGCCCTAGCTGTAGTATTTGAGAAGGACCTTACCCATCCCCAGGTTGTCCTTAAATGTAGCTGAAGGATCAGAGGCCCACGAAACAGCGTGAATTAAGAGCATTTTTAATGGTCACTTAGATTTTAAATCAGAACACTACAAAAAATTGTATTTAAGCATTCTCTTTTAATCTGTCCTTTCTTTAGGGTACTTAACAACACCCAGATTAATTCTTGAGACAAAAAAAAAAGACATTCACCATGTCAGTGCCCAAGTCAATGCAGAGGATGGTGACCGTTCCCAGTGGAAGGGGTATGTTTGCAATGATGAAGATCAGGAACGGTGTGATTTCAGGAATGTTACTGGTCAAGGTGTAAGCAATAGACTTCTTCAGGTTATCAAAGATCAGACGCCCTAGGGCAAGGAAAAGAAAAACAGGAGAATGCAGCCAAGTTGCTTACAGGCAGCTTCAGTGGTAACACGAAGGCAAACTGCTAGTGCAGCAAACTGAAGAGTTCTCTTGCACATAAGGCTGAAACTGTGCTCCATGCACAGCACTACCTATACAGAGGAATATTTTTGGTCAAAGCAATCAGGATTCACCAAGGACAGTAGTAGCATACTAAGCTCTGGATTCTGAAAATCACCAAAAGCTCCTGTAGGTACCCTCTGTTCTGCTCATTTGAAAGCTATTGCTCTGAGGGAGGAAAATATGTCAGACTCAGCTGGCAAACATGACTGTAGGGTCAGTGTTAGGCAAAAGTACAAACTAGCTTTTGTTACTCAGCTGCTTCTACGATAACCATCCTCAAAGGGTTGTGCTGGTTCCATGGAAAGGGAAAAGACTTTGAAAGGATGAGAAAAAACTGCCTTGCAAACACTTGCCATGGAGACAAGCTCAAATACAGGAGAGCCTTCCAGATGCCTCTATTTCAGAGGGAATAAGTAAATAACATTGCTAAAGCATGCTACTTTGCCACCAGTGTGCACAAGTTAAACTCACCTTCTTCAACCCCAGTGACAATGGAGGCAAAGTTATCATCCAGTAGAATCATGTCAGCTGCCTGCTTGGAGACATCTGAGCCAGCAATACCCATAGCAACACCAATGTCAGCCTTCTTCAGGGCTGGGGAATCATTGACACCATCACCTGTGACTGCTACGATTGCACCCTAGTCAAAGAGAGGGATAGAGAAACAACATTCATCACATTAAGATGCTTTGGGCTGGAGACCTTTCTCTGACCTTTCAGGAGATGAAGCATTAAAAACAAACAAAAACAACCCACAAAAATACCAACAAAAAATACCAGCACAGCAAAAACCTATTTCACTTTGTTGCAGAGACACCTCAGTTTCTCCTTGTCCTCCCCTCACCCTTTTCCCCATTCTGATCAGGCTTATAAGAGAACCATGCTGCTCTCTCCAACAGAGATGTTGGACAATATATAAATGTTGAATCCTCCTCTCCCAAGCACCTCCAAAACATTTAGGAATTAAGTGTGTTAAACATTCTAGGCTCAGAGGAAAGCCTCAGTACAAACAAAGGATGTTTTGCTGCAAGACCCTTGTATTTATGCATCCTAGAGCAGCCTGACATCAGCAGCCTTCAGCTACTGACAGACTGAGACCTAGCCTGGTCATTTACCTGAAGACATTGAGGCAACTAAGCTCTGCCACTTCAGGAGGCAGCACTAGTTGGTAGTTACATCTGTCTACCTATCTGGGGGTTTCTCCCCCTCTTTACCTGTCGCTGACATCCTTCCACAATTATAAGCTTCTGCTGAGGAGATGTCCTGGCAAAGACAATTTCTGTATGATGAAGCAGGATGTCATCCAGTTGCTCACTAGTCATGTCCTTCAAATCTGAGCCATGAACAACACAAGCTTTGGCATCCCTGCAATCAAGACACAATACCATGTTTTACCCCACAAGTTAAACTAAGTTTCTCATTGGTTGTATCTGCCCACGCCCACAAAACCATGGTTCTTCAGTGTTCTAGGGAAAGACCAAGACTTGCTGTGACTGGATACTGATCCAGGCAGCCTCTGCAGAAAAGAGATACACCAAGTTAAAACAGTAGATGGGGAACACAAAGACAAGATGACAGTATCAAGCAGAAGACAGACAAAAAGTCCCATGAGCAGACTAATTCTTTCTATAGTTTTTAAAAAAGCATCATGGCAAAGACTAGTGGTTTCCACAGCTCTTGGCCTCTCTGTAAGAAAGGAATCCCTGGCTCAGGCAGTAAGCTTCCAATATCACAAGAGATGCTGTAGTCTTCTTTAGGCAATTCTTCTTGCAACAGACTGATGATCTACACATGGTTCTTCACAGAGAGCTCATGCTGTGCCAAGTTCAGACTGTTTTACACTCTTCAGGAATAAAAGCATGCAATGTTGTATTATGACTGGTTTGGTACCCCGCATGCTACAGCAAAATACCACCTCTCTAACGCAGCATACCATCCCTTATAGGTCCGAGAGACTATCCCTGCAGCTCATGACATCACCCAGTTTAGACACGGAAATTCCTTCCCCACCCTTACAGCCAGCTGCTGACCTGTTCAGTCACACAGCCCACTGATGCCTGGCCTGCATTGCTAGGTTGTGAAGTTACCCTCAAAAAAACCCCAAACCAACCAGCAGCCACAATACTTGTCTTCCCCAAGCAGTTTCATGAACTGTGAACAGAGACACCCTTGGAATAAGTTACATGGCTACCCTCCAGCCCAAACACAGGCTGGGTCAAACTATGCAATGCAGACAGCTCAGCCATTCTGCAAACAGCCCACTTATGCCAAAGCACATTTTCTGAGGATGCCTCAGTTCTGCACTAGGTTACAAAGGCAAACATTAACCCCTAAGAGAAAGGGATTCCATTTTCACATTTATTCTGCTTGTAGCTACTGACTAGTGTCAACTCCTGTACCCAGCCCAAGTCCTTCTCCCATTGCCCACCTGCAATCACAACCAGAAGGGAGTCAGAAGAGGAACAGGACTGGGCTTTGAGTGATCAAGTTCACAGATGCATCTCAGCTATTTTCTCAGTACAAAACAGTTAAAATAATTTACTTTTAGTAGCCCATTCAGTCTGTGGCTAAAAAACTAGGTGTTCTCTTTTCACCAGCTTTCCCATGAACCTGTAAGTTATCTTACATTTTTGGGGAAAAAAAACTATACTTGGCCTGTATTTAAAGATCTGGAATCACAGGAGTACACAGTTTCAGGCTTTGCAGCAGCATTGCTCAAAATAGTCCCCAAAAAGCCACCTTCTGTATCCATATCACTTCAGATACTTCTTGCCTACCAGTACATAGCCAGTACATGCTGCTTGTGCAACAACATGAACCAGGAAGGGCAAACGCTCAGCTCAGGCCAAGAAGAGTTAGCTCCCAAAAGACTCCATCCAGCCAGCTGTTTTTCCCCAGTATGGGGACAGACCATGGGGACAGGCAGCTACAAAGCAGAGAAAGGACAGAAGAACTGCCTGAGTTTTCTTTATAGGGCTTACTCCTAATTACTTCCCATGCACCAGAAACATGCACATTCATACAGCCTTGTGCATTTGTCATGTAACTCGTGATCCACGTTGAAGAGCCACAACATGCTGAGCTAAGCAGATGCCAAGCTTTTCATGGATGGCAGAAATGCTGAGGGATTATCCAAGGAGAAGGAGAGAGGTAAATGCTTAATTATTTGAACAGCTATGGCTTTCCCCACCCGTCAGTACCTAGGGTTGACCTGGCTGACAGGAATGTTGAGTCGAGCAGCAATGTCTTCTACTGTTTCATTGCCCTCAGAGATGATGCCAACACCCTTGGCAATGGCTTTGGCTGTGATCGGATGGTCTCCGGTAACCATGATAACCTGAAATGCAAACAAACTGCCATCAAAGCCTTGCCTCTACTTCAGATCAACACTGCCCAGAAGGCAGGGTCCCCTGAGACTGAAAAGGCCACGTGGCTTTTGTTCTATGAGAAAGCCCTGACACAGAGCAAGACTGAGGCAGGAATTTGTTACCAGTATGGAAGAGATTTGAGGTGGATAGAAGACAAAGAAAAATGTTAATCTTCAGTCAACAGACCCAGTTCTACTTCCAGCCTGTGCTTTGTTCTGTCATTTGTCAGTACTGTGCGACACCCAGAACACATCTGAGCCACATCACACGTTTTAGGACACCATGCCATCAGCACCTGCCAGTGCCCTAGCAGTTTGGAATCTAACTCATTTTTTCAGTCCATTAACTATCATTTGTATTTAACTCAGAAATTAACCCTGAAGTAGAACTAGTTAAATCTTGATCGATACTTCACTCATGTTACAGCAACACAGAGCAAAGGAAGCCCTTTATATCCACAGGTATACAAGTAAGGGAATTTTCAACCCAGGAATAAACTACCTTGATCCCAGCACTTCTGCATTTGCCAACAGCATCTGGCACAGCAGCACGAGGAGGGTCAATCATAGACATCAGTCCTACAAAGCAGAGTTTGTCTACAGGAAAGTTCAAGTCATCTGTATCAAACTGGAAGCCTTCAGGGAACTGATCATCAGGCAGAGCCAAGTGACAGAAACCTGTAACACATCAAACCCATGTTTACTCTGTTTCCGTGTATCAGGAGGCAGAGAGAGCAAACACTTATTGCTCTGCACACAGCTATCAGAGATTTAGCCAGGGCTCCTGAGGCAGGACTCACACTCATTCTGATAACCAATAGCTGTTGCCCAGACACAGCTTGGTCCACATGCAGTGGAGCAAATCTAATACCATGCAGTCCCATGGAGACTGAAGGTCCCAAATGCTTTTTGCTTCTTTTTGATCTAGGTGTCCCAGCTCCTGGGCAAGACAAGACCCTGCAGTCTGCCTTTTAGATCAAAGGCTAAAGGCAGGACTGTTCCTATAGGAATTGCTGAAGTGACCTTGACTCAACACTATGGTTACACTGCAGGAACAGAGCAAAACCCTCCACTTAATCTGTGGGGACTCAGCACAGGAGCATGAGCGACAAATCTTTTCCAATTTTTTAATGTAGCTTTTTCTTACCTAATACTCTCTCCCCAAGGCCTCCCAACTCAAGGTAGGCATTCTGAAAAGCATCTTTCATTTCCTCATCCAGTGGTTGCTCTTTGCCATGAATAAGAATGCTACTGCAGCGATCCAAGATCCTCTCTGGTGCTCCCTTCATCACCAGCAAGTAACGGGATTCTGATGGATTTGCATTTTTGTGGATAGACAGCTAGAGTGGAATAAATGAAACTGTTTAACAGCCATCTACTGTAAACATCACAAGTAAGCACCATCACTCAGCATTCTGTGACTAGAGTGGCTCAGGACAGTTTGTGATATTCTCTAGTTTTCATTTTCTTACACTTTATAAAGGTCCATAAAACTAAGGAATTACTATGTATTCTTTAATGCTAACATTAACTACATCTGTTGCCATGGTTTTTTTTGTATCCAAGTTCTACCTGTTAAGGTCACTTCCCAGCAGTTCATTCCTATTCCGAGACCGAGTTCTTCCATTCTCTGTGCACTACTGTCACATAGGCAGGAAGAATGTCTGGTCTTTTCTCAGCAGCTGACACTTTAGTGTGGAGGCAGCTCCACCAGCTCTTACACATTTTAACTATGGTCCATTCACCAAAATTCAGCCTTGAGCAGTCTACAGATTATGGCTGGACAAGATTTTGGTGTCAAATGTTTTGAGGCACACTGCATGCAAATTCATGTAAGTGCTTCACACACTGGCCCTCCCTCAAAAAGACACACTTACCTGGTACTTATTGGTAGAGTTAAATGGTATTTCCACCACCTTGGGATACCTTTCTCTCATCTCCTTGACTGAACCACAGCACAATTCAATGCATTTCAGAAGTGCAGACTCGGAGGCATCTCCTGCCACTGCTCTCTGAGGAAAAAAGAGAACTATCAAAGCATACATCCCAGTGGATTCACCACAGAAGACCAGATATGTAGGAAAAATAAAAGGTGTCTATCTCAGCCCAGCTTCTACCTAACACAACAGAAGAGCAAAGAATAAAGAATTCTATTATCTAGTACTGACAAATACTGCAGTCCAGAATGTCAGGCCTCCCAGCCTGATAGAGAGGCAAGTCTTCTGGTGCCAAAGTCAATAAGCCCTTATAAAGGACAGAGAAAGTCAGATAACCAGGTGAAAGAGGCTAAGCTTTGAGGGTAAACTTTGAGAGGAACTGCTGTAAGTTGCTTGCCATTAAGAACAGCAAAAGGTAAGATTAAGACTGATGACATGAACACAAACACTTGCATGTGCTCTCCCATCCCAATACAAGATCAGCTTATCAAGCCTTTGGCAGAGAAAACAATCTGCCCATATTTCCTCCCCCATAATGTTAGCACTGGTAGACACTGTTGATGAGGGTTCTCAGCACTGGAGATGTGTGCACTCAATATCCTGCTTGAACTTCCTTTGCTGCAATTTAAAACAAATATTTCTTGCCCTTCTGGTCTCTGTGTCGATGAGAATTTTTTTTTTTTTTATACTGTTTGCTGCTATCTAAACACCTTTCAAAACTACCCCTTCCCAAGTCTTCTTTGGAAGAGAACTCTAGCTCTTTATCATAAGTCTAAAAACATGACCTGAAGTTATAGTCAAAGGAGTGTTAGGGAAAAACAGTTTGTTCCATCATTTCTATTACCACAGCATCAGAACACCCTTGGGAAGAAGTTTACTAAGCAACATGACTAATATTTGACAGATTATAAGCATTGTACAGTTAATTTCAGCCCTGGGTCACAGTTCAGAAGCAGGAATCTAAATTGATGTTATGCCAGTATTTACACCAATGCTGAACCAGCAAAAGCTTAAAAAGCTAAGGCCTGCCACTAAGAACAGACTGGCTAAAGACAAAGTCTCCCATGACTGCTGCCCTCCCAGGTCTGGTGGCTACTTCTCCCAGAAACCAAGAGTTTGTAGCTTTTAAGTGTACAAATGCCTGAGATAACAATTCTTGGAACAGCCAGACATTAGAAAATGCCTAGGAAAGCAGTCTGGTCTTTCCTAGCCCCATTTGAAGTCTCTGGCCTCCCAGACAGACTGTAGATGCTACTGGACGGCAGGATTCTGCTGTGGGAAATCTCTTCAGTCCTTTCTCCTTTGCCCACAGCACTCTTGAAGGAGATGTGCAAGACTGCAGAAAAGACTGAGTGGCAGATATCCACTTTGCAGGTTCCCATGGCCCAAAGGACAATCTCACTAGCGTTATGGGAGGGCAGTGATGGGGAACAGGTCAAAGGTTTCTTTTAGGAACTCACTTTAAGTATTGGTACGTTTTCCTGGTTGGCCTGAAACACTGCACGGTTGCAGAGACCTGCAACTCTGGACAAAGCACTCCAAGTAGCTGAGCTCTTGTCAAATGATGCACCTGAAAGCAGAGAGAGACTGTCAAAAAGCTGCCTCCCAAGAAAGAAAAATTCACAGAAGCTCAAAATCCTACAACCTTAAGAGCAAGAAGCCTTTACCTCCAAAACAGAAAACATTTACAGCCTGTTAGCACAGTACCTCTCTTCATACTCCTCTCTTCCTAGGTACTTTATAGTCAGTTGATTATTTTAAGACTTGAGGATGAAATCACAACATTGCAATAGAGTACCTCTGCTTTCGAGATCCAGCAGAGGCCATGCTGACAAAGCCAAGTAATTCTGGACAAATAATGTTCTTTCAGAGGGGTTTGAGTAAGGGATGTTGTGTTCCACCTCCAGGTTGTCTCAATTTATTCATCTCCCTGGAACGTGGTGAAATAGCTCCCAAAGGAACAACGTTTCAACAAAGAAAGATACTGCTTCTCTCAAGCTGGCTCTTAGGTTGGCTTCAGGGGGTATGAATTGAACAGTTAACTGATAAGCTAATGTACTTCCATGAAGTGAAATCTTCTAGGTTTATTTCTACTGCAGCCAAGCCAACAGTTGCCAGGCCAAAACCAAGTGCTTCCAAGTAACACTATTTATAGCTTGTTACTTTGCACTAGTGTTAAAGATCAAGAACAATAAAGCAGCTTTCTTAAGTGGTTTAGACAAGCAATGTTTTGGAGTGGTTGGGGGCAGGGTACAGCAGCACCACTGGAAAAAGTTTATGCTAATAATGTGTTGCAAGTCCAAATTTCACAAGGTAGATGACAGCTAGGAAACTCCTGAATTTGGTTGTACTAAACAGTTCTGGACAGATTAAGTACCTCTCTCAATTGCATAGCACACCAAGATTCCAGATTCTTACCAGTATCTAGAAGAAACTTCCTGCTGAAGTCTTATAGTAACTTCATGCATTGCTACCACTCAAACACAACCAGGATGTTCTGGAAAAATCCCTGTACAAGGGCTGTCATTTAGTTCAACATGGGAAATTTCCATCTCTATCCAGTCTTAAGTAATTTATTATCAAGGTCAACAGCTCTACTGTCCATACTTTCAACAGACTTAAGCTGGGGCAACCTCAGATACATTTTGGCATAAGTAACTAGGTACTTCGAAGTAGAGAACGGCAAATATTGCTATGTACAGGATAAACAAAGGACTGAACATTCAAGAGGCTTCAATTCCAGTGGAGATAATTCTGATTAAAAGCAGCCTATATGAAGTTTAAAGATTACACAGAACTGTGGCATAATGCAAAGATTTTTATGTGTCACGTCAAGTCTTTCGAAGCTCACCGACCTTCACTTGGACAGGAGAGCTAGAAACACAGGTTCTTAGAAGTACAGGTGTACAGGAAGTCCCAGAAAAAGCTATTTTTTTAAATGAAATTCCTCAAGCAAAAACAGGTGTCTTACCACTCTGGTTCTCTGTAGTATCAGCCTCATGAATCTGATTGTCGAACCACATGTGTGCAACTGTCATGCGATTCTGTGTCAGAGTGCCCGTCTTGTCAGAACAAATAGTGGATGTGGAGCCCAAGGTTTCCACAGCTTCCAGGTTCTTCACCAAGCAGTTCTTCCGAGCCATACGCTTGGCTGTTAGTGTCAGACACACCTGGAGACAAGGAAGCAGGTGACAGGTGAGATGCGCTTGTGCACAAATACACTGCTATCCAACTCACTGTGGGTGTGGAATGACAAACAGCTCACGTGCCCTGCAGTAATTCCCTAACTCCATCCTCAACCTGCCAGTGCAAAATAAACAGCACATATAGGCCCTGCCGCTAAGTTTAAACAACACTTTCCTCATCACAAAACCTTCAGAAAAGGACTTGCAAGGCTTCAAGTCTCCTGATTCTCAGTGAATTAGGAAGAAAACAACATGCTCTGGACGAACGTTTTAGTTAAGTTGCAGTTCCCTCATCATAGGGGATCATTTGCTCTCTCAGAATAGGCAAAGGTAGGCCACACATGAAAAGGCCCCAAGTAGTTCTGGTGATAGGGCTGCAACTTACTGGTGTAGGAAGTGAGCAGTCCCATGTACCCTTCTCTCCAAAGACTTACTTGGTTCCAGCCCCCAGCTGTTCATTTACCAGCTCAGTTGCTGCTCGGCTTCCTAGTCTTGCCCACTTCAGTTCTATGATACCAAGCACCTGTGCAGGTATAGCTTAGTGACCCATCTTCATTAGAAAAACAGCTGCAGCACTTGACATTGATTCAGGCAAGTAAGCCTGAATACATAGAATTTCTAAAGCCCATCCCTATACTCACTACAGCATACCTTCATGACTTAGGGTTTTACCCCTATGAATGCACACTGAGCACTCCACTTCCTTAAGAACCATATATGTAATTCATTCGATCTTTTGTTTTCCTTCTGCACTCACCGTGACTGTTGCAAGCAGCCCCTCAGGGACATTGGCAACAATGATCCCAATGAGGAATATTACAGCCTCCAGCCACATGTATTCGAGGATGAGTGAAAGGATGAAGAAGGAGACACCCAGGAACACAGCCACTCCAGTGATGAGGTGGATAAAGTGCTCAATCTCCATGGCAATTGGAGTTTTCCCCCCTTCCAGTCCAGAAGCCAGACTGGCAATACGGCCCATCACAGTGCGATCCCCAGTGCTAATGACAATGCCACGGGCAGTGCCTAGAGGAGAGACAGGTTTTAGAAAAACCTTTCCAAAACACATCTGAGTTTGTTCAGCCTGCCCTAGAGCTCGGCAAACTTTGCCCAAGATAATGCATTCCAGTGGCCAGTTTCCCACCAGCAGCATAAGAAATAAATGGAGAGCAGTGCTGCACAGGGGTCTCATGTGACTGGTTAAGCTGTATACCCTTCTCCCTTCTATCCCAGGGGATCAAGTGCTAATTGCAGGGAATTAGAGAAAGACATCTTCAAGAAGTAGACAGTGTCCCTCAAGGGGAGGCCCATTTTCTCTCCCTGGAGCTCTTGAAAAAGGTCAAGATCCTTCAGTTTTCCTGGGTTTGGGTTCTTTAGGGGTGGGGAGGGATGGAAGAGAGAAGGAGACAGTCTGCTGGCAAGAGTCTGTCAGGAGAGGACAACAGGAGTTAGGTAGAATTCTACATCAATGAACAGTTGCACCTTGACCACCTGTGGGTGTGGAAAAGATGCTCTGGGCTTCAGCACAAAGAGCCCCTACCACCATTCTCAGAGCTGCAACAAGAAATTCTGCCAGAAATGTTGAAATACCTGCTTTCTGTAGCAGCTGTAGTATTTCTTATAGCTCTGCCTAATCATCTTGGCTCAAATTATGTTATCTGAACTTTAACCCTGCTGTAATAAGACAGTCACACTTGAAGACACACCACAGACCTGCTCTGCTAGGAGCAGCAAGAAAGAAAAAAAAAACAACAGTAGAACTGCAAAGTAGTCTTAGATCAGACAGTACTGCAGTTGGAAAGGGCAAAGCCTTTGCTGGGAACTTCAAGCCTGCTCTTGCATGGTAGGAGTAAGCTACCAACTGATACACTAAACTCACACAGCTTTTGCATTGCTTACCTGTGCAGTTCAATCCCTAGCATTGTTAATACTTCAAGGAAGTAGAGTCACATACCTTCCACACAGTTGGTGGAAAAGAAGGCAATGTTCCTGGTCTCCAGTGGGTTCTCATTGGAGAAGTCTGGAGACCTGGTCTGAGGCTCTGATTCACCAGTAAGTGAGGAGTTATCCACCTACATTGAAGAGAGTACTTTGTCATACACAAGCAGACAGATGCTTTCAGAAGTGAAAGCAGATAAAATCCCAGGCACTCCTCCCACCCCCTCTTCCACTCCATCACCCATTCACAGCATAGAAAACATTCTTTGACCAGACAAATTCATAATCCTCATAATGAAGCTTTCAGACAGCCTGTCACTGCTGTACCTTGCAACCGTGTGCAGAGATGATCCGAAGGTCAGCTGGAATCCTGTCTCCTCCTTTCACCTCCACTAGATCCCCAACTACAACACCTTCGGCATTTATGCTGATTTTCTCGCCATTTCTGACAACAAGAGCTTGCTGAAAGACAGTAAAGAAACAACCTATGTCAGAAGCAACTTGTAAGAAGGGGCTCAAAAGATCTGAGTATCTTAAAAATAGCTGTGCTATGACTATGAGGTTTCTACCTGTACTACTGAGAAAGTGTCCTATGAACATTAGTGTACTGATGGAACTCACAGGGTGCCAGGAACTGCCTGGTCTATTGGCATAGTTATTATGAGCATAAAGAGAAAGGGGTCTCATAGTTCCCTCAAAATTAAGAGCTAGTGGTCTACATTAACAGCCAGGCCTTTTGCAACTGAAGCCAATGTTTAAAACAGTTAACCATGAACAAGCTACAGCTTGGCAGATCTAAAGGAAATGAGATATGCCATACCTGAGGCACCAGGTTCTTGAAGGACTCCATGATCTTGGAACTTTTTGCTTCTTGGTAATAAGAGAAACAGCCAGTAATGATAACCACAGCTGCCAACACAACACCCAAGTACAGCTACAAGGAGCAGAGAGAGTGAGTCAGAGTGCAATCTGCCTGAAAGGCTTCCCGTTTGTTCAGATAAATTGTTTGGTATTTAAGTGCCCCATTACAAGCATGGAGGTACTTGCAGTCTCCGTACATTTTGTACACAAAGGCTGTCCACAAGCTAGTTTTCTTAGCACAACACAAAGGAAGTTGGCTGTTCATTTCATTATGTGGAAGCACTCCAAGACATGCTAAGCTCACACACTGAATTTCCCGTGCTCATGTGAAAAGCTTCTGGATTGCATGCTTAGAGGAAATTAATCTGCTTTGAGCCAAACAGGTTGCTCTGCCTGCCTTTTAGGTAAACCAGACATTTTTACTTACATTATCGTTGTTTGGCTCCTGTCCTGTCAGACTTTGCATGGCATAAGCCAGAAAACATAGAATAGCACCAATCCATAACAGGAGCGAGAATCCTCCAAAGAGCTGCCGGCAGAACTTTACCCATTCAGGTGTGGTGGGTGGGGGTGTGAGAGTATTTGGGCCATCACGAGCCAAAATCTCAGCTGCACGTGCAGAAGTCAAACCCTAGAAGAGAAGCTTCTCTTAGAGGCATTGTGGCAAGACCGACTGGGGAAGGCAGCTCTGAATTTGTTCATATTCTACCACAGCAACAAGGAGATAAAAGCTAACAGGTCATGGAAACCTCCACAGCTGCAATGCTCACTAACACAAGGGCAGAATACGAAAGCTGAACCCCAAAAGAGGAGCTCCAGGATGTTGGATGCTACTTGAAGAAGCCTGCAAGCCATGGAGCTATAAACACTGGAGAAGGGCAGGACAAGAAGGCTACCGCAGCAGACTTTGAGCTCTGAGGAACAGCCCAGTGCAATCCATCCTATCAAATTATGGAACAAGTGAAAGCTGAGGGCCATAAAGATGTTGACACTTTGGACTGCCCTTCCAGGAAGTTCAGCTTTCAGGACCCAAGGTCTCCAACAGAAATATGCAAGTCTCTGTACTGTTACAGAGCAAGAGCAGCCTTGTTGCTATATGCAGTCATGCAAAAAAAAAATTAAAAAGCAAACAAGAGCAAAGGTGCAAAACCACTGCAGTGCTTCAGCACTGGACTTTGAGGTTAGCTAGGACATTTGCACACCTCTTACTATAAAAGGGTAAAATTTTAACTGCTACTAGGCATCATTAAATCTCTGGGTATACGCTACCTCGCTAGACAACATCTGCAACGTAACAAACATTTGCCTTTATTACAAGCTCCTTGGGGAAAAGAATAAAACCAAGAATCAACATGACCTTGGAACAACTTAGAGGCAGATAACAGCGACTTTGTTAGAAACCGTGCTGCAGTCAGGCTGTACAGTGGGAGTACAAAGAGAAGTATTTGTGAGCTCAACAGTTCTCCCAAAGCCTGGGAAACTTAACTAGAGGAGAGATTAAACAAACCAAAGTCTACCTACCCGACTCAAGTCTGTTCCATATTTGCGATGAAGTTCATCAAGGCTCAGCTTGTGATCATCCTGAAAGACAAGAAATGGTTAGAGGGGCAAGAGATCACAGTCCCTACAAGATGATCAGCAAGAGCTTGGCAATTCCATCCCCCAAGCCAGCAGATCTGATAGCTCATCTTCTCTGTGAAGAGAACCTTGATCTCATTCCACAGTCCAAAGTGGTCTCACCTTTAGGGTTCTTGAGACTATTTGGGTACAGCCTGACAGCTTTTTACACAAACTCACTGTATCTTGGTGCAGTCTTTGTGCCCCCATCAGACTCCATGAAGTCTCAGTTGTTTGTGGAGTTTTGGGGTTTTTTTTGGGGGTGGGGGGAAGAGGAGGCGAAGAGGGTGAGAGGATGGGAAAGGAAAGGAGTTAGAAAGGAAGGTAGGAATGTATAAAGATTAACCCTGTAATTTCACACATTTTTAAGTAATGCTGCCAGCTTAAGTAACGTTTCTTCCCCCAAAGAGGCTCCTTTTTACAGCCAGGCTATTTTTCAATTGGATCATGTTGCTGCAGAGCAGTGCCTCACATGAAAGGCTGTACTGGAGGGAGCATACATCACTCCTGAACACAAAATCTCATCATGGAGCAAGCTGTAGTATCACTTCTCCCTAACAGAGGGGTCAAAAATGTGAAAGCCCAAATTCAGATCCACAGCACAGAAAGAAAACTTGCATCACCTTCAAGAAGAGAGGATCAAAGCTGGATGATGCTCAGAGACAGATGTATAGCATCATCCAGCATTCACAGATGGGGGACACTGTCCACAGCCTCAAAAATGATTAGAAGGAATAATACTGAGGTCAGTCTGAGCAGAGGCCAGCAGTAAATGGAGCTGTACAAACTCAACTCCTCAGCTGGAATGAAAACAGCAGTCTCACTCACATGACAGCACAATCAAGCCTGCAATCCTGCTATCCAGACAGTTCTTGCCTGGATGAAGAAATGCAGCTACACTGTGCTACACAGTGGGTGGGTAACACAGGCAAGCAGAGACTCTGGTTCTGTGTCAACTGCCTTTTAAGAACTGATGCTTTGAGGGCCTACTGCAGGGTCATCTTGATGCTGAAACATTTGCAGCATGTCTGGCTTGGAAATAAAGGGGATGAGAAGGGAGATCAGTGCCTTCAGTCACACCAAGCCATCATCACATCAGGTCTTTTCTCTTTTAGTCACTTAATGGCACAAGGTTTTGGGGGCAGTGAACATTCTTAAAGCTAATCTTTCTGTGCCCTACCCTCTTACCATTGCAACTTCCTTTTTAAGCTCATCCATGTCCCTCTCCTTCTTCCCCTTTTTCTTTTTTGTGCCATGTTCTGATGTAGCAGTGGGCTCATACTTGTCTCTTCCAGCCTGCAAGAGACAACACAGTACCATTATAAACACCTTAGTCAACTTCTACAGCAGCAGACGTGAACTATGCCAGGCAGACAAAATGATTACAGTTTATTAAAGTTATGTCACTTCAATAAATAAAAAAGTGTCAGTGATCAGACAAGTCTACTCAACAGCATCATTGACACACAGACTACAGTCAGACATTGTGCATGTCTAGCTGTACACATGCTAGAAGGAAAGCCAGCTACACGCTATTCAGTCTTGATGCGCAAGCCTCAGCTTAAACCGAAAAAGTGATGAAGAGTAGAAGAAACCAATTCCTGAGTGCATATGTATGTTCCCTTCAAGGCATTAACTCCTCCTCCCCCATCTCTGTTGTCCACATCCTCTGGCAAGGAGCAGCCTTTCAACTCAAAATAAATAAGAGGTGGTATCTGACTGGTGGAATCTGGGGGATGAGTCTGAACAATTTCATTGTCAGATTGGCACTCTAGCTGGCTGGTTATGCAACAGAAATCTGCTTTCAATTTATGGTGGTGTGAGCAGGGGGAACAGAATACAGAGCAGTAGTAACACTTTTGCAGATTCAGTCTGTGCTCAGTCCTGCTTACACTTCACAGAACAGATGATTCACTTAAAGACTCTTTATTGAGACAGATTTTCATTCACTTTCATTATGGTTAATTCTACATGAAATTAGGCAGAGATTTAGATCTTGTCATGACGGGGTAAACAAGCATCTAAGGACAAACAAATCATGACTTAGTGCATATAAACATCACTTAAAAGTACTGAGCTCTAGGCAGAAAAAATCCCCAACTGCAAGAAGTGTGGACACTGATACCAAAATGCACTGCAGTTCCTTCATAAAGTACTCCATACATTTTCAGACTCTCATGAACCTCCAATAACAGCTTTTCCCTCCCTTCTCTTCTGTGTGAGACCTAACAAATCCCTGCCAAGATTTATGCAATGAGATTTTCAGCCAATAAGATCCCTGAGAAGTATTTTGAGATAAAACAACAGTTAGTGGCACCAGAGTCAAACCATTAACAAGATTAAGAACAGGTTTCAAAGGCATTGCCTTGCTTGATCTTTACATGAGCTTCTCAAATGACAAACTGCCAGCAATCTAGGCACAAAAACTATTGTTAGGATCCAAGCACTGTCCTGTTGAGCAGCAAGTACAGGAAATTATTATCTACTCCAAGAGAACTAGAAAACAAAACCAAAAGTGAAACTACATTAAAAAAAGAAAACATGACTTTTAGAAAAGACCCCATCAGTCACATCTAGACAAGGATCTGTATTGACCACCAACAGCTCTGTGCACACCACTCTGCAGACAGTCACACATATCACATGCACTGAAGTCCTCTCTTGCCCTGTCCAGTACAGGTGGGCTTTGCACCCCTCATACATCCTTGCATGCAGCTACAGAGCTGTGGAATGGAAATAGTTTTTAGTAAGTAGAGGCAGAGCCGAGTATTTGCCTCCTTTCATCCAGGAAAAGGACACAGAACTACAGACGGTCAGCATTCCTGACATTCTCTTCCCTGCACCTAAACTCCCATTTCACTTCTTAAACAAGTGAAAGCCACAGAACTTAAACCAGCACGGTCCTTGCATTCCAGCATCACAAGAATTTGCCACAGGGCAATTCACAAAAAGTCACCATGAAGAGTCTCCTCTTCAGCCTCTGAAGGAAACAATTTTTATTTCTGCTCAAGCTCTAGCAGACAAGTAAGTCCAAACAGTCTCACACAGAACATTTTCTTGATTACTGCTTGAGAAATGACTTCTAATGAAGGTGAATGAGCTGTTGCCTTGACTAGAAGTCCATTACCTCCAGCTTCACCCCTTCCCCCAATAAAAGCTTGGCAAGCTTGTAAGTGACCTAAAAGAAATGGTTCTCTAAAACTTGAGAGAAGTGCAGTTGCTCAGCTTATAATGGGCTGCAGTGAAGAGCCCAATAATATGAGTGTTCAGCTTTCAGCTGCAGAGATGACCTGTAAGTAGGAAAAGGCTCACTGTCCTTGTTCAAGTATGATTTGTATTCAAAAAACCCAAACACCAAAAAACCCCAAACAAACAAAAATGCCCCAAAAAACCACCAAAAACACAAAACAAAAACAAACCAACCCCTTCCCAGAGCCCTACAGCAATCAGCTGCAGTCAGGACAAACAGCAGAGAGTTTCTTTAGGCACCCAAGTACCTGGGTCTTAATGGAGTCCATCTTACAGAGCAGCTCAGAGTTCTATAGAATCATTTCATTCAGAGTATGAACTTCCTGATTTGAACATTCAAATCTGAACTTGACACATAGATCAAAAGTCCTGTCCCTCTTCTGTGCCTTCACCTCTCTTCTGAGAAGATGAATTCAATCTATTCAGCAAAGGCTTGTGCTGGCTCAGCTGCCATGGGACAATGGATTCATCCCACTCCTCAGTGCTGTAGGATTTCCCTGCTCTCCCCTCCTTTTCCTGCCATACGACGAGAAGGCCTACCCTACTCCAGATCCACATCTTACCAGAATTAATCACATGGCCTGAACACAAAGGAAGGCCTGTCTCATCAGAAATGTCACTCCTGTTACTTGACTTAGCCTAGGAACTCTGACTCATCAAAACTGCCCCAGAAAAAACAACATGGCTGGTTTTCTTCTATGCAAGATTCCCCCCCTCCCACATTGGCTTAAGCACAACATTTATACACACCAGTGTAAGTAGTTTATAAAAGCCCCCAGAAAATCCTATTGTCTTTCAGATACAGCTTATGCTTTTCCGCTCTGGGTTAATTGAGCCATTCATGGCTGATGTTCTCAACACAAGCCATGACTGACCAGGAAACGGGAGGGGTGCAAATCAGCAGACAAGCTCAGAAGTATTCTAACATCACCTAATCCAACAAGAAATGTCAAGAGCCAAAATAAATTACACAGTCTCTGGAGGCCTGGTCTGTTCTAGTACTTATGTCATTATAATCAACTGTGCAGAGAAAACAGAAATGTTACTGTCCTGCTGCCTCATGAGACAGTCTTCAGTAAATATATTAACCAGATGGAGTCATGATATATGCCTATTGGACTGGAAACACCACTTTACGACCCTATGTAGTGTTAGCAAGAGATGCAAAAGTCTTCTCTGGATCCTTCTTACTCCCTCCCAAGAGCTGTGTTCAATCTCCTATCTTTACTGAAAAGTAATCAACTGCATCGATTGAACAGACTCAGCATCTAGGACAGTACAAAGTTGTTTCTACTCAACAGCCAGTAATTGCTTATTGTAAGCAGACTTCTGCTTCCTAATTAACGGAAGGACAAGCTCTCCTCCCGTGTGACAAGGGATCTCAACCTTGCAAGGGTTTTCATCACCAAGGTAAAAACACAACCACTCACACACCTTGAGACTTCTCTGGATATTAGGACAAACAACTTCTTGTGGAGCTGCTTGAAGACTAAAGCGCAGAGCTGCCTTTCCAAATGCCACTGCTGCACAGCTGAGCAGTCTTTCCTGGTTTTTCAGTGCTGTGCCAACAACAAGTGTCACCTACCACACTTCTTTCCCTGGAATATTAGTGCACCTTTACCATCAATCGAGACATCTCTAGCAGTTATTAAACACAAAGACGAGTGGACTGGACACAGTTCTCCCTTAGAGGAGGTGGTGATGTCAGCTATCGCTTGAAAAGGCCTGGGTGAAGCATGACCTTCTGCAGTTTTCAGCAGTTCAAGATTTCACTGGGTTGTTGGATTGCAGCCAGCAGGTACAGACCACTTGCCAGAGATCCTTCATCTTGCTACACTGCCTTTGCAAAAATTTGTGTTCACTGGGCCCAAGGTTTTCTTTGGCAAAAGGAGTATCCTCTAGCCACGGTAATAAAAAGTGGGAATGAAAAAGAGGTGGGAGCTGGGAGAGTAGCCTATTAAGAGTTCTTAACGGCACCAGATAAGAATTGCTTTGATTTGCATAATTCCCCCTCAGTTGTCCATTACGCAGTAAGTCTTCCTAGTTTCTGACAAGAAAAAAAATCCTGAACTGGGGTTCAGGCACTAGCACTGACCTCCAGAAGCAACTCAAAGCATGTGATAACTGTGTGCTATGCCTGTACAGCAAGAGAGACAAGAGTGAAATATGCCGCTGTCTGCAGACAGCTTCCACGCAGCTCTGAACAGAAATGAAATCCCATCTGCCTTCTTCCACTATGCACAGCCCCTTGGATAATCTGCTTTTGGGGCTGAACAACATACCCAGGCAGCTCACGGCCCTCCCCTCGTCCTG
The DNA here is from genome assembly GCA_013399015.1 of Galbula dea. Taxonomy (NCBI): domain Eukaryota; kingdom Metazoa; phylum Chordata; class Aves; order Piciformes; family Galbulidae; genus Galbula; species Galbula dea. The sequence goes on along the minus strand of VWZX01009872.1, from coordinate 193,107 downwards.
TTACCATTTAAAGTAAAACAGACACTCCACTCGGCTTCTTCTCACAGCTGCAGAGACAAGGAAATTGTTCTCTCACACTAAGGCTCTTACTTTCTCTTCCATCCCATGCTCCTGTGGGAAAGTTTTCCTTTTTGGGCACCCTCATTCAGGCCAGGCACATGCTGTTCAGTTCTACATCTGCACACTGCCTTTTTCACAGCCTTGCTGTCTCATCCCCATTTTTCAGAGGGTCCCCAATTGGCTGCAAGCATTCTCACTGCTAAACGAACAAATCTTGTGACTTGATACCAGAAAGCCTGAGACAGCCATACACTGTTGAATCATCCCTTGTGGCAGCTCTTTAGTTTCAGGTCAATTGTTTTATTACCCATGCAACCTACAAAATCCAAAAAGGAAGCCAGACCACAAACATCATTCTATATTAGAAAGTTTTTGTACCTCCTATTAGTCCAGCCAAAGCAGGCTAAGGCCCTGAAGCCTTCTGTATTGCAGTCATATATACACATGCAATTCTAAGGCTTCTTTAAGATCTAAATCATCAAGAAGACTGTATCACCACCGAATCCCCCCCTCAGTGTTTTCTCTCTTGGATGACCTCTTATTGTGCACACTGCCTGTTGCCCACTGGACTGAAGTATACCACACTGGGCTGCCAAGCATCAAAAGGACTTCAATGAGGGGAAAAAAAAAAACACACAAAAAAAATCCTGAAAGCCTCACTCCACACACTCCCCTTTTCCAAGTAACTGTTCAGCCATGTTCTTGCAGCTTCCCTATTATTCATGCAGTTATGTCAACAGTGCTGCTAGTTGTAGTGCACTGATGAGGACAATGCAAAGTCAAGTCAATGTTTGAACAGCCTTTGGGAAGCACAGGACACCTGTAGGCAGGGACAATTGCTACTACCTCTGCATCTCAATGCCTTGTGCAGTCACCCTCTCCTTTGAGAAGTGGAGAGATTTGGGAATTTTCCAGGAATGAGTCTAAACCAAAAGTAAATAAGTCTACACACCTCCAACTAAACCAGAAACACAGGAAAGTATCTGAAGGGAAAAAGCCAACCATCCAAACAATAAACCCCAGAAACTGGTCTTTACTGTTCCAAAATAAAACTGGGGCGACCCATGTAATGTTTGATCACAATGTCCACCTTCGAAAAGTCTTCACTTAAGTCTTCCGCTGAAAGATTTGATCTGAATTGAGAAGTTTTCTTTCCGGGCTACAAGGCAGAAACAAAGCTCGTACAGGGCAGAAACCGCTGCAAGGCCTTCTGTGACGCTTCTATCGCCCGAATTCACAGGACAGACACTATAAATTAAGGGGTGACCAACCTCCCTCCTGCCGCCAATTTCCATCCCGCCCTCATTGCTACCAATACGCAAATTAGCCCCAAT